>JAPKLW010001648.1:151666-168235 GCA_026898455.1 Plectranthus barbatus | reverse complement strand
CAAAAAATAATAATGAAAAAATTTATTAAATCTCATCTAGTTGGATATATAAATGGCAACATCCCTATCTATTTATTAGCTTTAGTAGTACAACGAATTAACATAATATTTTCTAGTTTTTTTTTTCTTGGTATGAACAATTTTTTACACATTTCGCGATGCCTTCTAAATAAATGGAAAATGAACCTTGAAGACATCAAAATGTGATATTATATTCCTCTCTAAACATATCAAAACTCTCATAAATGTTCACGAAATTATTGTTTATCACCTACTCGTGTAGTAGCCTAGTAGGAGTGTTAATTGTCATTACATGTGTCTAATTCGAATTTCAATATCACTTGTAGGTAAAGAACATTTCAACATGATTTTCAAAATACAATTCAATGTTTTTTGTACGATATAGAAGTTATCATAACTAAAAAATTAATGAAATAGTTTAATGGAGTTGATTTATTAATGAGTAGTTCGGTTGCAAGCTATTCTATAGGAGTAATTAATAATCCATTGGATTATATTGGTAGTTTAGTGTGAATGGGTTTTACTCATCCCAATTTCTTGTATTAATTCAATTATATTTTGAGTGGTTGATTGTAGAGTATGGCCGCAAGCTATTTTTTTTTTTTGAAGTAAAAAAACATATTATAATTCAACTATCAAAAAAAAAAAAAAAAAGTTTATCACCCACTTCAAAAAAATCGATGTTCATATAATATCGTAATATCCTGCATCAATCTTAATTAGTTTATGTATAATTTCATTAACTATTTTAAATATACGACATACATAAATTAAATATCCTTCCCTTAATTCTTTAGTGTAACAATCATGTTTGGAGTTAGTCACGGAAACCTCCACTATTATGATGGATTTTTTGGACTGCACATTTGAATAAAAAATAAATATATAATAGGTCCAATATTTTTTTGGAGATAACATCCAATTTCATAAAAAAATCACTGAGCCTTCAAAACTGATCCCACTTCCTTTAATGTTAAAGTGTAGCTAAAATTCCTTGCTCATTTAAATCGTATCATAACATATATCTACATCATCTCTAAAAATCCCACTCTCTGATGACTACCCAAAAACTTTAAGAGCTATCTTAATTTCTCGAAAATATTCAAATAATAATAGAGATTTCATATTATATTAAAAATCAATTCTTTCATTGTTCATCCTCAACTAAAAATAATCAAAATAAATTACATATTCGAAGATAATAGGAGTATTATATAACCTCCAAATCAGCGTCAAGCTACATCTCCCTAAGAATATGACAACTGGTTCTATCTATCACACGCACATGGCAATTAATAAATGCTACCCTACAAAACAGGGTGCTTCGCTTTTCCGTCTGCGCCCAAACTACTCTTCTTCTCAACTTCGTCACTCTATATATATATAACCACTTCTCTCACATCCCAACCATCACCACACACAATCACACTACAATCCCTCGATCCCAATTCAAAGTAAAGCCTTAGATTTTCAAATCAAAATGAGCTCAGCCAGCAAAGCTTGGTTAGTAGCAGCGAGCGTTGGGGCCGTAGAGGCGCTGAAAGATCAGGGCTTCTGCCGATGGAATTACGCTCTCCGACATCTTCAGCAGCGCGCCAAGAATAACCTCAGATCTTACTCTCAGGCCAACAGAGCTTCACCGGCTGCGGCGACGACGGTGAAGAGGCAGCAGCATCAAGAAAAGTTGAAGCAATCGGAGGAGTCTCTTAGAAAAGTTATGTATTTGAGCACTTGGGGCCCCAATTGATAGCAATATTCATCATTTAATTTCAAGATGATTGTATATATATAAATCAATTTTTATATATTGTGATCAATTTGTTCTTCGACACTGCTGTTGCTTATCGTTGCCCTCATCCTCCCACTTTTGTCATTTCCTTCCCACTCTCTCTCAGTTAACTTATTGCCTTGCGATTCTACAAAAATATTGTGATGCAAAACCGCTGTTAATCTAATTCAAAACGTGGTTTTGTTTTTGAATTTTGCATCAAGTGTTAAATGGGTGATTCTAAATAAAGCTATCTTTTTTCTCACCATATCCCCTAAAATTAAATATTCCAATTTTATTTTTATAATTTAATTAAAAATTTTGAATTTAAATAAAGCCCTCCATAAAATAAAAAAACCCTCTTAAATAAAACCCCCACCATTCAGAGAAATTAACAACGTATAATTAATAAAAAATTTGAGTAAATTTTGCAATTAAATTGAGGAATTCGAAATTTTTCTAACCGATTGATGTTACATGTTATAAATTCCCAAAATATTTAAATACTTCAGTGAAATGTCATTAAATTACTCACTCATATATCATGCTGTGAAATGTCATTAAATTACTCACTCATATATCATGCTGAAGAATAAATAGAGATATTAAATTACTCACTCATATATCATGCTGAAGAATAAATAGAGATATTAAAAAGCAAATTTGCTGGTTCGCCAAATTTTTGAGAAGCGAACAAAGAAAACTGCAGTGCAAAATTGAAGAATAAATATAGATATTAAAAGGCAGATTTGCGTATAGATATATTTTAATTTTAAAAAGAAGATGATATCTTAAATTTTATGGGGTTATATTTAAGAGGTTTTATTTTAGGAGATTATATATTTGAATTTAAATTTTTTTAAAAAAAAATTTAAACTAAAGATATAAGGATAAAAATGTAATAGTATATATTTTTTTTTTCAAGTAGCTGTAAAAAGAAAAAAATATAGCTTTGTTTAGAATTACCTGTTGGTCCCGGATATCAGGGTATACTTTGGCAGCGGAAAATACGTAAGTTCGTTTCTTGCACTCTGCTGGTTACACAGCTGACTGGGACCTTGTCAGCTGGTAAGTCAACTGGCAACTGAGTATTCAGCTGACTGGCAACTGGCTGGTCAGCTGATGACTCAGGACTTAGAAACTTTTAGAGTCGAGTTTGCACAGTTATAAACTGGTTTCAGTTATACTCCAGCACTTGGGTGCTGGGTTTTAAATCAGTAAGTAAATGCTGAAAGCAGTAAATAACAAGGATATTTTATAGTGGTTCGATCAACAGATCTACGTCCACTCTCCAGTCGAAGCACTGGAAATTCACTAAAGAGAGTAATCCGGTACAAGATTTCCTACGATCTATTTCCAGCTGATAGATGCCTCGTCTACCAGTCCACTGGATCAACCGCTCCCGGTCCTTGTCCTTCTTCAACTCTCGTCAGATGGATGGAGTGCGAGCACGTCACTTCAACCTCCTCCTCCGACTGATTGGGTGTTGAGTTCTCCCAAGAACTTGACTCTTGCTGGCGGCAAAACTGCCCGTAATAACTCTGGAGCTGGCTGGCTCAAGAGCTGCTATGTTCTTCCTCGGAATGAGAAAGAACACCAAATGAGATCAATAACTCACAAGCTAGAAGCTTGGAGTCTCGTGTTCAAATGATTGACACACGGAGTAGCTTTAAGAAAAGCCTCGAAAGACTGCTTATTCGCTGATATGAATGCGTTTGAGCTTTCGGTAGGTCAAGAGTGGCTAAGATTGGGCAAGAGTATTGAATGCTGTTGGATCTCACGTATTTATAGACGTGAGATTCAGATTCAAATACTAGCCGTTTGGACACATCCGGAAAAGTCTCTGTCCTCGCATGTCCTTCTGCAGGCGGCAGGTAGGAATTTCCGGGAAAGCGCCATACCTTTGATCGCTTTATCTGACACAGATCTCTTTGTGTCAGAACGACTCTATTCGTCAGTACGAGGAATCGGAACTGGTGTCTTGAACTGATAGACTTTAAGGCATCCTCCTTAAAGTCATACACTGTCAGTTACTTCCTCAGACGAATCTTCTTTTTGTCTCTAAGTCTTCGGGAGAGCGAATCTTCAATTCTGCTGATAACCTCCGACTGGTAGATCATTCTGGTGATCTTGTGCTGGCAGTCTCTGCTGGTGACTTTCCTTAGCACAATCAAGATCTACCAATTCGTCTGATGTTATCTCTTGGAATCTCCCGTGACTGGTGGCTTCACCGCTGGTGAATAGTGTCAGCCAGAACACATATTCTGCTGGTAAGATCTCTCAGCCTCCTGCTGGTGAAATCTTCCCAACTGGTGAACAGTAACCAGTCAATAGCTCTACTCCATGCTGATGAACAGTGTCAGCATGAGTCTTCGTCAGCCGCTTGCTGGTGAGACTTCTCTCAACTGGTAAGCACATCTCATGCTGGTGAACAGTAGCCAGCATGAGTCTTGATCAGCTGCGACTTACAACTCAAAAGACCTAAACAGGACTTTACATTTGAGATCTAGAGCTATCTAGAGACAAACTGACGCTGGTTGGACTTAGGATTTGATCCACCAAAACACTTAATCACCAAATCTAAGATCTAAGCTATCAGCTGGAGAAGGGAAACTTAGCCAGATTTCCCAACATTACCCATTGTTAAATGTGCACGAGATAAAATAAAGAAAATTAACAAATGCACAATATGTCAATATGGATCTGTTGCATGACTGTGGATCAAATTATCATGAGTTCATTTCTAGTTCTACTTGGTGTTACTTTATCTCAATTATTAATTTTAATAATTAATTAAAATTGATGTAAACAAAATATTTTATTATCTCAATTACTAATTTTAATAATTATAGTTTTGATAATTAGTTAAAAATGGTACAAGAAACATAAAATTAAGTATAGTATAACATATTGAAATTAATTTTTATGAAAAAAACTAAAATTTTATAAGTTATAAATTAATCAATTTTAATAATTAAATTTTAGTTAAAAAATGAAAATTTATTATAGATCAAACTTACATACTTCAATTAAATTATAATAAATTAAAATTATAGAAAAATAAAATATAAAATATAATTATTTTAATTGTAGAAAGGGAAATGGAACAAAATTCTACGACTATAGGAGAGATAAATTATTCTTGTATAGTTTGTCATTTCTTTTCAACAATGTGATTTATGGATTTGTTGCACAGATTCTTCTAGTGAATTACTGATAGTGTGACTTTTTTTCTGAAAAAAAAAATTATTTAGGGCAGCGAAACATTTGTTTTTCTTTTCTTAAAAAAAATTAATTAGGCAGTGAAAGATTTGTTTTTCACCCGGTATTTAAAAAAAGTGAGTTACTTTAAACTGCAATATCTTTAACAATTCTTTTATCAGTACAGTTTTGTAATTATTCATTTTAATTTGTGCAAATAAATATTTTTCAAAATAATATATTAATATCAATTCAAAATATTATGGTAATAATATTATTCACTTTATAGAATAATAACTTATTTTCAGTGAGTATATTATAGTAGTTCCTTAAAATAATACTAATTACGTATTGTATAAAAATCTGTAAAAAATACTAAACTTGTCTAATAAACTATCACCATATATATTATTTATTCAAAGTTGTACTCAAAATAAAAATATTTGAATTTACACTCCTAACATTTATCAACTTTACAAAAATAACATAACGCTTACAAAATTATAATTTAACTCACAACATTTGTCTATATTTTTAATTTAATATCGTACACCGAAAATTAAAATTTATCTTCTAAGTTAGTTCATTTTACCAATTCAATGTCTAACATTTATAAATTTATAATGTTAATTTTTTTTATAAAATAAAATAGATATTATAAATTAAAATGCGCTAATATGTGAACAAATATGAATTTAAAAATTAAAATAATAAATTAAAAATTTTAATATTCAAATTGCATTACAAAATATTTCTTTTTTTTTTCATTTCAAATAATTTTTGCACTGTAAAAAGTCCTAAAACTGATTTGCTATATAATTACATTTATTTAAAGTTTAACAATTTTATAAAATTAAATTCTTATATGAAACGATTTTTAGATAAAAATTAATATCTAATAATTCTTTCAAAAAAAATATTTCATTTCAACTTGCACACAATATATATAATGTGTAATGCCCCAAGCTTAATTAAGCTTTTGTAAGGATTCATATGATTAATAAAGAGGAATTTCCTATTTAATTGGGGAGCAATTGAATTCATTTGAGTGGAATGGTATGAATAAGGTGGAGAAATTATAGTAATATTGTGATTGAGCTTAATTACTCTATGATCTTGATGAAAATGTCAAGAATTATTGGGTGTATTATTGTGGAAATATATCATGATTTATGGATTTTGGAGAAATAAGGTGGAAGTATTTTGAGATGAATATACATGGATACATGTATAATGTTGTATATATGTATAATTACATATATTATGTGTGGAGGGATTATAATTATACAAGGGGTATAAATAGAAGGGAGAATTATAATATAAACTTTTTACCTTATATTATGAACTAGAGAGAGAAAGGAAGTGAGAGGAAGAGCTGTTCCATTTTCTTCAGAAGAGCCCAAACCCGTCAGCCACATTCCCAGGCGATTTCCGGCCGACTCCGACCACCGACCGGCAAACCATCACCACCGTTCAATAGCTCTTGAGTCGAGCTTCGATTTGAGTACTCGTGGGCCCCGAGAGGACAAATAACGAGTGAGATATAGGAGGTTGAAGTTGAGGTGGGTTTCTAGTGCGAATTTTTGGTTTAATTCTTATATCTTGCTTTTCCGATCAAATTCCGGTATTTCAATCGTGGATTCGTATTCCCCACAGTGTAAGGAGCATTCGGACGAGAAGAAACACCAGTTTGGACGCCGGAAAACCTCGACCGCCGCCGTGAACGGAGGAACTCCGACGAGGTATATTGTGTCCTTGTTTCTCATCTTATTTTCGTGTTTCAAAGGTAGAATTGTGTTCCTATTAGCCTAGGGAGTCGATATCTGTAATTGCATGTGTGATCGGGTGTTTGGAATGGCCGAAATCGGCGAAAACAGGTCCGCCGTGCGAACCATCGGAGAAGACGACCCGTATCGACCGATATGGGTGTATATCGGTCGACACAGGCGAATCGGCCGAGATGGAGGCATATTGGTCGACACAAGTGTATCGACCGATATGGATTTAAATCGGTCGACACGGTCATAAAGACCGATATGGATTTTAATCGGTCGACACGATCATATCGATCGATATGGGAGGAAAACGGTCGACACAACTGTATCAACCGATATGAATGTGTATCGGTCGATACAGGCATTTCGACCGAGATGATTTCTGTTTCGGTCGAAACAGAGAGTCAGAATTTCCAGTTTTGCACCTTCGTTTCTTCTCGAATTCTTTCCAAACTTTGTTCGATTCCTGAGATTATGTTATGATCCTATAAACTAGACAAGTTAGGGGTCGTATCTTATCTTAGATTGTTCGTACTAATCCGAATATTCTTGACCAATTGTAGGAATTTGAGCAAGGATTGAGAGAGCTCATTCTAGCAAGAGACATCTAGCCTAAGCTGATAACGAGGTGGGGAAACTATTTCAGTATAAAATCAAACGTGTGCTTTTCTTTTCAAAATGTGTTAAAATATTTTGATTTAAATGAGACTGCTATGCATGTTTTGTGCTACTATATCTGCCCTCTGCTAATTAATTATTAACAGAGAGATAACACTAATAAGACAAGAACCATGTACCCTCCGTACATGCGCTACTCTTATTAGCAATAAGAAAGATACGATGGGTGAAATGGTATGCGACCTTAAACCCGAAAGAAAGATATGATGGGTGAAATGGTGTGCGACCTTAAACCCTATGAGGAAGTGAATGAAGAATATAATATGATCGGATCTCGAAGAACAAACTGAGATTAGTGCACATAGATGATTGTAGGTTGAATGTTAAATCATTCCTTACGAATCATCGTAACTTGGAAGTAGGCCAGCTTCCAGTTACAACACCGAAACAGATATAATAACATAGCACCTAAAATAAAATGTTTTAGATAGCATGGATCTTTTCAAACAAAACCCCATGCCTATCTGTGTGAGTTGCATAGCATGTTTCTTACCTAAAGTATGTTTTCGGCATGTTTCTCACTGGGTACGAAAGTACTCAGCCCTCGCGTTATTTCTAAAACGTGCAGGTTAGCGGCATGGATGGGAGTAGCAAGGTGTAAGCAGGCGGAATTAAATTGTTTGTATTTAAAGAAATAAGAGATCCTGTGACATGTATCTTCATATACATGTCACCATCACGCTACACACACACTGCTACACTCTCTGAACTTTCCTTCCCTTGAATTATGTATCTTTTGAATACTGTTATTTAAATCTTGACTCGAAGTACTTATGTTGAATACTTTTATATTTTAATTTAGATAAAGTCTTCCGCTTATTATTTCTTGAAGTGTGATTGACAAAACCTGAAACATCAATATAACGTGGCCCCAAATTGGGAAGGTCAGTTGGGGGCGTTACAGAGGTGGTATCAGAGCGATGTTTCCAAACTTTTGAAAAGATTTCAAAATTTTTGGAAACTTCGAGTCTTAAAATGTTTTGGAAAATCCGTGGAAGTGATCGTTCGTGCTTACACCTTACTCCATCCTGCGCTACCTGAGGTATGTTTTGAAGTTATTTAATTTAAAAGTTTCCCAGCTTGCAATTACAGTAAGATTTGAGTACTATGAAAACATTTCAAATGTTTGAAGGTTATTTGAAAGTTTGAAAGGAAAAGTGAAATTTTAGGAGGGATAAGAAGTTGAATTGATATGATTTTGAACTGAGTTAACTCGAATGATTTGTGTTGAGCAAAAGTGCCAACACTGAAAATTGTTTATGTGATTTGAAATGATGTGGAAAGAGTTGAATTGAAAAGTTTGGTGTTTAAAATTCAAAGGTTGAGTTTATTTGGCACCGCAGGGTGACATTTTTCTTGGAAGATGAACTGAATTTGAACTGATATGTGAGATGTTGAATAATTGCAAGCTTAAAACCTCGATAATATGGCTATAGATGTGCTAGAAAATAATGAGCTCTAGGTGGATAATTGATGGAAAGGGGGAGAAGGATTGATATGAACAAAACTGATGAACTAACTGTGGGCCTTGAGAAGGCATTTACTTGATTGATAATGATGATTTGACAATTGAAGGAATGGGATGAGTATGCTTGAGTAATAATTGAATTCAGAACTTTGACATTTCCGAGAAATTGAAAATTTCTGTGGACTGGAAAATCCAGAAATTGATAAGTGTGCAGAATGCACAAGGAGCCTGGCATGTTAGTCGAGACTCGGGTGAGTGTGTTTTAGCGCGAGGATTCGTTTAGACCCTCGGCACGGTGCATCGGAGACTGACAGATGACCGAGACACCAAACTGCGCATATTGATGTTATGTTACCTTGGACTGATCGTTTATTATTTTGCCGTGACAGATGAGCCCTAGGAGTGCTGCTTTTCGTTTTAGGAACGCCACACCTTTTGAGGAGGAGAACTTGTCTGGCACTTTAATGGATTATTGGAGCTTATGGAGACAGGCTAGAGGGCAGGGCATTAATGATGCAGAGGCGATGGAGAGGACCGCGGAGCAAATCTTCTGCTTGCTAATAACCTTGTGATAAGCAAATCTCATGATGAAATCTGTATAGATTCAGCTGAGTATACTATGTGTTCTGCTGAATTCGTAGCAGAGATCACATTTGAAAACATCTAGCAGAGTTTTCGTTCTTTAGCAGAAACTTCGTTCTTTAGCAGAGATTTCATTTCTAGCAGAGATCTCATCTCTAGCAGAGTTCTCATCTCTAGCATAGTTTTCATCTCTAGCATAGTACTCATTCTCTAGCAGAGACCTTATCTCTAGCAGAGTACTAATCTCTAGTAGAGTCTCATCTCTAGCGGATGTAACGACGACCTTCGATGCGTGCGTTTCTCCATGCATCGATTGCATTTTTTCAAGAAGCACTTTGACCGATCTGACGTGGCGTCTGTCCATTCGTCGTATAACAGATGATCATTAACTCTGAATCGAATCGATTCTCAAAAAAAGATTTATGATTTTCCCTTATAAATACCCTTCTTGTGTGTATCTTTATCATCACAAGAACTCTTTTCTGAACTTTTCCCTTATCTATTCAGAAATTTTCAAGACAATGGACTCACCTGGTCAATCTCTGGAGTTGCGCCGAAACCAGATCCTTCATGAGTCTGGTTTGTACTCTCTGTATGATAACAATCCTAGAGTGGCAGAAACCGTTATGTCGAAGTTGAATCGAAGTGGGTTGACCCAATTCGTCACTGCTACTCCAAGATGTTTCCAAGGTGATGTTCTTCGAGAATTTATCGAGGACTGTTCTGTGGAGGAAGAGGGCATTTATGGTTCCTTCCGCGGCAAGCTCATCTATTGGTCACCGGACGTCTTTTCTCGTCGATTCGGCCTTCCCAGAGGTCCTGGGTCTGTTTTCGACCATCGTGTGACGGACATTGCTCCTGAATGGTCAGCGTGGCATAGGTGGAGACGATCTCCTTCGTCTGAATTTTCCCTTTCTGTCTCAGCAAACGATCTCCGCACTCCTTATTGGGTACTCTTCTGTGTTGCTAACAACATGTTGATGGGAGAGGACCTTGATGACACTTTCTTCTCAAAAGAAACGTGGCAGATCATGATGTCCATTGACGATGGAGTCGAGGTAGATTGGGCAAAATACATCTACGATAACGTTCGAGACTGTGTCCAATATTACCCGGCAGTGCCTCTGCTGAACGAAATGCAGTTTAATTGGCTGCTGGAGCAGAGTTTCCCTTGGATAGCAGAAGAACGTTCGAACCTTGTAGATATGGACTTCTCCCCTTTTAAGCCTCGTTCCCCCTAGAATATCAGTCATGTTGTTGTTTTCAATTTTCTCTTCTTCCTCTGTAATGACGTTTTTTCAATGAATGGAATGAGAGAATATTTTGATTCTGCACAACTATTCGTTGTTATCTTTCAATCATGTCATTTGCTGAAAAAAAAAATTAGCAACCAAGTTCTGCTTAGCATTCTTGGTGTTAGCAGATTGCTATTTTGAGTATTCTTCAGTAGATACATTCATCTTCCAGAATACTTGACGACGTCTTCATGAAATCCAAGAGATAAAGATAAGAATAACATCTCATTCAATACTCTGTCTCGGATATGCTTGCATCAGTATCCTAGCAAACTGTCTTGTGATTGTGTTGAATCTCTGTGGCAATTTTCCTGTTTCTGATGTAGGCCACGGTTTTCCACACAAGACTCATCAAGTGCTTTCATTTAAGACGATAGGTTTCTGTCTTAATCAATAGATTTGGGAAATCCTTTGGTGTCTTCTTTGAGCATTCGTGGAAGATAACACCATAATACTCAGGTAGGTCGACTTGCCGTAAGTAGCTTTTGCAAGACAGGTGGTGTTTCCCAACTCATTGAGACTCCTCGACTTCCGCCCTCTGAGTTGAGTTGACAAGACACTTTTTGGGAGATTGTTCCCTCTGAGGAGAGAGCCACAATCTTGCTATATATATAACATCCCACTTGTTGTCTTGAACTGCATCTCTTCCACTCCATTTAGCATAGCATTTTCTTGAAAAAAAATGCATCACGTTACTATTGCTCCAAGCGATTTAAGCGTTACTCGCAACCAGATTCTTCATGAATCAGGGTTGTACTATGAGTATGGAAACAACTGTCGCGTTGCAAATCTTGTTATGGGGGCTCTTCATGAGAGTTGTCTAACCCAATTTCTGATTACTATGCCGTCACGTTATCAGAAACGAGCTCTACAGAGCTTTATCTTCAAATGTCAAACCACTGATGACGCCATTTGGAGCTCCTTTGAGAACGAAGTGGTTTGTTGGACTCCGACCCTCTTTTCTCAAAAGTTTGGCCTTCCACGGGGTCCCACTCGCGTTATGGATGTCTACCGCCATATGACTGCTCCAGAGTTCGGCTACTGGGAGAAGTGGAGGCAGTCGGACATCTATGACTTTTCACCAACTTCATCATGCTTGGAGTTGAAAGAAGAGTATAGAGTCATTTTTGACATTGTTAGCAATGTCACTTTTGGAGTTCCTGCTGACAACTACGTGTTCAACCCAAGGATCTGGAGGGCTATGATGGCCATTGATTTGGAGATGAAGGACGTTGACTGGGCAGGATTCTTCTTTGAAGGGGTGAGGGAATGTATCGATCTTTTTCCTCAGGTTCCGCTGCCAACTGCCATGCAGTTGAGTTGGTTGCTGGAGCAGAGGTTCCCTCATCTTGTCTCCGAAGGCATCCCTTTGATGGGTTTTGACTTTTATCCCTTGAGAGCTCACTTTCCAAACTCTGGTTGAAGAATGTTCCGAGCTCTCCTCCCTTTGGCGTCCACAAAAATATTGTTAGGTCTATAGCAAAAGATGGTGTAGGGTTGAATGTATCTGATCTCTCCCCCTTTTTATTTTTTGTAATGCTGTGTAGCGTTTGACTTCTGTCGTCCATCTGTTGAATGAATGTGCTAATTTAGATCTCTTCTTTTTGTGTATCTTCGTGATGGATCCCTTCTTTTCAACTGTGTTCATGACATTGTTCAGCATTTCTTGATGTCAAGATATTTTCAGCAGTTCGAAGAAATAGCATTCAGAGTCATAATCATCAAACAAATTTCATGAGCATCCTCATAAAAAGAATGAGAGCTAGGATTCATTCATCCACATCTTCATCTAATTCCATCAATCCCAGTTTTAAGCATAATTCTTTAAATCTGGTTTCTGGAAGAGGCTTTGTAAATATGTCTGCTATTTGATCTTCGGTGCATATATAGCGAACATCGATATCTTTCTTTCCCTGATGATCTCTTATGAAGTGATGACGGATATCGATATGCTTGGTCCGAGAGTGATGAACAGGATTCTTTGTGATGCACATGGCACTATTGTTGTCGCAGTAGATAGGTACACATTCAGGAGAAATCCCGTAATCTTGTAATTGTTGCTTTATCCAAAGAATTTGCGAACAACAGCTAGCAGCGGCTACATACTCTGCTTCAGTGGTGGAGATAGCAACAGAGTGCTGCTTTTTGCTGAACCAGCTAATGAGCTTGTGTCCCAGAAATTGACATGTGCCGCTTGTGCTTTTCCTGTCGATCTTACATCCTCCAAAATCAGAATCTGAATATCCACTCAGAGCGAGACTATCTTCTCTGGGATACCAAATTCCTAGTCCTTCTGTACACTTCAAATAGCGAACAATTCTCTTGGCAGTGTCAAAGTGAGCCTTCTTAGGCTTGGCTTGATATCTAGCACATAATCCCACGGCGTACGAGATATCTGGTCTGCTAGCGGTAAGATATAGTAGTGAACCTATGATCCCTCTGTAAAGAGTAGGATTCACATCATCTCCTTCTTTCTCAAGAGCAGCAATGCATGTTGTGCTGATAGGTATGCGCAAACTCTTGGTCTTCTCCGGACAATATTTAGCAATTAAGTCACGAGCATACTTCTTCTGATGGATGAATATTCCTTCTTTGGATTGATGAACTTGCAGTCCAAGAAAATAAAACATCTTCCCCATCATGCTCATTTGGAAATGGCTAGTCATGAGATCAGAGAACCTATCACATAGATCTTGATTCTTTGATCCAAAGATTATGTCATCAACATATATTTGAACTAGCAGAATGCTATCTCCATCTTTAATGCGAAAGAGAGTTTGATCTATCCTCCCTTTCTGAAATCCATTATTCAACAGAAACTTAGACAAAGTTCCATACCAGGCTCGTGGTGCTTGCTTTAGACCATATAGTGCCTTCTTGAGCCTGTAGACTTGATTGCCTTGCTCAAATCCCGGAGGTTGCTCGACATAGACTTCCTCCTTGAGCTCGCCATTAAGGAAGGTGCTCTTCACGTCCATCTGCATCACATCGAACTCATGGTACGCAGCATATGCTAGGAATAGTCGGATTGCCTCTAGTCTTGCTACTGGGGCGAAGGTTTCATCATAATCTATGCCTTCACATTGTCTATATCCTTTGGCCACAAGACGTGCCTTGTTCCTGACTACATCGCCTGATTCATCCTTCTTGTTTTTGAATACCCACTTAGTGCCTGTAACACTTTGATGTTGTGGTCTGTCAACTAGTTCCCACACATTGTTGCGTGTGAACTCTGCAAGCTCCTCTTGCATGGCATTCACCCAATCCGCATCTAGCAGTGCTTCTTCTATTTTCTTGGGTTCTTCATTAGATATGTAACAAGCTAACATGGCATTGCCGTTTCCCTGTCTGGTTAGGATAGGATCACTTACGTTTCCAAGAACACCGTCTAAAGGATGCGCACGTAGCCATGTAGGTCTGATGCGTGCTGGATTTTCA
Organism: Plectranthus barbatus; assembly: GCA_026898455.1. Taxonomy (NCBI): domain Eukaryota; kingdom Viridiplantae; phylum Streptophyta; class Magnoliopsida; order Lamiales; family Lamiaceae; genus Plectranthus; species Plectranthus barbatus. Next base: position 154,009 of record JAPKLW010001648.1, on the reverse strand, counting down.
GCAACCGGTGCTCCTCCTTGGTGGATTTCATCAAGAGCATTCTCTTCCTCATTGTCTTCATTCTCCCGGCGTTCATCAAGTGGGACATCGTCAGTTTCCTTTTCTGCATCTGCTACAGGAACTTCAACGTCGGGGATGACATTCATAGGTGCAACATCTGCTGGGATTTCAGCAACTGGTTCTTCTTCGATTGGAATCTCAGCAACTCCTTTGCTAAGATCTTCAGCATCCTCCATGTCACCTTGATCATCAAGAATTCCAGCAACATCTAAATTCTCATTTAGATATATAGAAGATGGGGCCTCAGCATGATCAATAGCATCACTGGCCTGGTCAGCAGTCTGGTCACCTGCTGAGTGCGAAGTTTCTGGATTGACATCAGTCGTAGACCTAATCGGATCAATACTCATATTTTCAAAAGATTTTTGTAAAGATTGATCATAGATATCATTGGTCTCATGATTGTCATCCTTCTGTTCTTTGTTAGCCCTGCGCACTAAAGTAGACTCTGATGGGTTTTGTATACTGAAAGCATTTATTACAATGTGTATACAACGGTTTATTTCTCCTATCTGTTAACAATCGTACATGTATGAACAATGGTATCCTCTTGTCTCACCGATAGGGATGATTTTGCTGCGTGTAGATCGCAGAAGACAGTATGATCACTTGACCTAGTGAGACATAAACCATAATCACAGCCGAGACAGCGTGTGAGGATACGTCTGTCCGGATGGCTGCGGCATTGTCGGAATAAGTAGCTTGTCTTGGTTACTTGACATGCTGGTACGCAGAGGTGGCGTATTGATGGACCGCAGTGAGATATATTCGTCTGTCTGACATCAGCGAATAAAAAGATCTCGTTATATTGATTGAGTCCAAACCCTAACGAAGGTTCAGGGGTTTGCACGGGTTGACTGTTGCTTTGACTTGCCATGGTGGAGAGCCAACACAACGCGCTCGTATATCCGCATCTTGGGTAACAGCAGTTCGTGTAGTACCGCCTGAGACTGAACTTAGGTAACCATATCCGAGTAATAGGATGGGGACATTCCCTGAGGAGCTCAATAACATTCATCGTGCCAAAGTCCTGCAGGCTGATTAAGTTCAGGCACGAGTGATAAGGTTAGAGTGGTACTACTCAGGAATTATAAGATATTAATTAATTGTAGTTAGAGCTTGTCAGAGGCTCCGATTAATTAATGAATGTCCGGTAACCTTAAATATGGGGATTCTCAATTAATACAACCCGTTCTCACAACGTGGTAATAAAGGGGTAGGTCAGTATTAGTTCTGTGGTGAAAAAGAATTAATATTAATTAATTAATTGTGTCATGGGTTGTGGACATGGGAATTAATTAATTTATAGGCCCACTTTATTATTTGCATTAGGTCCCAGGTCTGGCCCAAATAAATATGCTGAATTGAGCCCAGTAGCCCATCAGGGATAAAACCCTGGGTCTATAAATAAACTACTCTCTCTGGAAACCCTAGCCACCTTTTGTGATTATTCAAATCAGTCATAAACCCTAGCGCAGCAGAGAGAGGCGCCGTTTTTGACTGGGAGAGGAGGAGAATTTCGATTCTGGTCCTGCTCAGAATACAGATCTACGGAGTCCTCACCAGTAGTAGATCTGAACAGCATTGGGACACAGCCCTGAAGATCTAATCTGGAGAACAGATCTCTTTTCCTTTTACTTTGTTTTCGAATTTTGTTTTGAAATTAGGGTTGCTAATTTCTGTTTCCGCAGACAAATTCGAATCGCGTGGTTGAATCGAAGTTTGGAATTCAAACGCAAAAGATCGGTTCAGAGACTACGGAATAACGGTAAACCCTAAATCCACAATCTTGTATTAAATTCATAGGAGCATGCTAGGGTTTTGAGAATATTAATTATGAGCAATATCCATAGATCCGATCCGGTTCAGTTTGGTTTTGGTGATTCGGTTCACTGGAAAACCCTACAATTAGTATTAGAGCGAGGTTTCTGATTTATGGCTCTGTTGTTCATAATTAAATTCGATATGCATGTATGAATTTATTATTATTGTGGATGTTGGTTTTTGTTCCTCGTGGCAACCCGTTGATTCAGCCCGCGGTGGTTTATCCGTGTAGGGCTGAATTGTTTTGTAAAATCATGAGAAAATCCATGATTAGTGTAGATTTGAAAATTGTAATAGAATAGTTTCTGTAATTTTCAAATTATGTAATTGGACGGGTCGAGGACGAAGAACAAAGACGGAGCCGACGCAGGGCCGGCGGAGCAACGGCGGACGCGGCAGGGGGCGCGCGCGGCGCGCGCAGCTGCGGGCGCGGGCGCGCGAGGGCGCGTGCGCAGGGCC
>JAPKLW010001648.1:91171-151266 GCA_026898455.1 Plectranthus barbatus | reverse complement strand
AGACCTCCACAAAGCGGTCCTAGGCTGTAAGTGTATCTCTCGTTCTAGTAAACGTCTACGAGTGTAGCTTGCTAGTTCCCGGAGGTGCATGGGTACGGTTGTTGGGATTTCTAGACAAATAATTTAAATCATGTGAATAGTGGGAGGGCTTTGCGTAAACGTCTACGAGTGTAGCTTGCGTAGACCTCTTTCACAAGTATTCTAGGATTGATTTAAATTAAAGATAACAAAAGTTTTGAGGGCTGTGCGGTATGGCTACGTGCCATGCTAAACTGTCTCTTTTGGCCGGAGTTAAATTTGTGGTTAATCGCTTAGAAGCATCTTAGAATATAATGCATGAATCGCATCCCTGTTCTTGTAAGGATGGCTTGGTCTAAGGTTTTCACTAATTATTAATTTCTAGTGTCAAAAGCTTCCTGACATGGTAGTGAAATTAAATGGATTGGGGCTTAAAACCCGCAGTTCTGGTTGAGGGTGACATCGTAAACGTCTACGAGTGTAGCTTGCGGTGGGAACTCTTGGGCAATTAGTGGAAAACATTTGTATTTGATTTATTAAAAGGTTTTCAATGCATTTGTTTTCGAAGCTCAACATGTATGTTCTTATTTAAGACTTTTATTGTTTCAGATATGTCTATGTCTAATGTCATCAATATTCTCGCACAAAAAACTCTAACTGGTCCAAACTTCCTGGAATGGAAGCGCAATCTCGAGTACCTCCTGATTGCAGAAGAACATATGTTCGTTCTGCAAGTACTTCGTCCTATAGTGCCAACTACTGAATCCTCGAAAGAGGAAGTAGACTATTACAACGAGTGAGAGAGCACGTAGTTTCCATGACTCACCTCATGGATGAGCTAACTATGCACAGTGGAGATATCGAGGTTGAGGCTGAGGTCGATATCATACTGAACTCTCTACCCAAATCCTTTGAGAGTTTCAAACTGATTGTTGTCATGAACAAGAAGGAGTATACTCTTAACGAGTTGCTCAATGACTTGATGGCAGCGGAATCGGTTATGAATCCTTAGAAGGTTGCCTTAGCTACTTCTGGTAATCACTCTGCTGTATCGAAAGGTATGAAGCCGAAAAGAGCGATTAAGAAGAAGGCTGGAAAGGTAACTGCGAAGGACGTGGGAGCTGTTAATAAGCCTATGGCGGAAACTTCGAGGGACAAGTGCTTTCAGGTGTGGTAAGAAAGGACATTGGAGGAAAGATTGTCAGGCCCACAAGGCCAGACAGGGTATGCCATTTGCATGTATAACTGAAGCATGATTAGAGTGCGGTGTTGCTCTTCTAGAGCTGTAAGCACTGACTTGTTGATCATGTTGTTGTACTTTGTTGGGGACCGTGCCGACAAGGCTGGTGATTAATGGCAAGAAGATACCAAACTGGATGAAAGCAACGTTTTATGACGGAGCTTCATGGAGTTTTTCCTTTCCTTATGTTTTGATGTTTTGAGTACATTTGAGTTTTATTTGTGGGCCGTGGTTTATCGGCAGGACAAATTTTATCAACTGTTATGGATATTTGTTATTTATGATTTTATCATTGGCAGTAACAATGTTATCCATTGTGTTGATTTATACTCTTTATGCTACTTTGATCAAAATATGTCCGCAAGCATTGCATGTAATTCATCCGTAATTGATAATCCTAGGAAGAGAAAACTCACTTCTTCTGATGAGGATCTTACATATCTCTGGCATTTGAGACTTGGTCACATCAGCTTGAAGCGGATTCAAAGACTTGCAAATGACGGTACATTGGACTTAGTCCGGGCTGTACCTTATCAAGTCTGCGAATCCTGCATCGAGGGCAAGATGTCTACTAGGCCTTTCAAGGCTAGTCAGTCTCGAGCAGAGGATGTGTTGGAGTTGATCCATTCTGACTTGTGTGGACCAATTTCCACGCAGGCTCGTGGAGGGTACGAGTATTTCGTCACTTTCATTGACGACTACTCAAGGTACGGATACGTTTACCTGCTTCGCTACAAGTCTGAATGCTTTGAGAAATTCAAAGAGTTCAAGGCTGAGGTAGAAAGGAAGGTCGGGAAAACTATCAAGTCACTGCGATCTGACCGCGGTGGCGAATACCTCGGTAACGAGTTCCTGCAATATTTGTCAGAAAATGGGATAACATCCCAGTGGAATGCATCGGGTACTCCCCAGCAAAACGGTGTAGCTGAAAGAAGAAATAGGACTCTTCTAGAGATGGTAAGATCAATGATGAGTTATGCAAACTTACCAATTTCGTTTTGGGGCTACGCATTGGAGACAGCAGCTTACGTACTTAATGTGGTGCCTTCTAAATCAGTTCCTAAGACGCCTGCTGAGCTCTTCCTTGGTTGCAAACCTAGTTTGTGCAAGTTTAGAATATGGGGCTGTCCGGCACACGTACTGTCAAAGGAACCTGATAAGTTAGAAAGCAGGTCAAAAGTAATGTTGTTCATAGGGTATCCCAGGCAAATGAAAGGTGGTTACTTTTACTGTCCTGAGAGTCAAAGAGTCGTTGTTAGCACCAACGCTAGATTCTTGGAGGACGAGTATGTGAGTAATCACAAGTCAAGGAGTGATATCGTTCTTCAAGAAATTGAGAACGAGAATGCAATTCCAAGGGAAGGGGAACGTGTAGATGTGGGTGCTCCTGTGAGATGTACAACATCATAGACACGTTCTTCAGTGCAAGGTGCAGGACCACAAGCCACTGCACCTACTACTGACACGGCACCGATGCCTCGTCGCAGTGGGAGAGTTATTTTCCAACCGGAAAGGTACATGTTCGTGGGTGAATCTTCGAACTTGAGCCCGGAAGATGGACATGAGGACTCTGACCTATTGACTTACGAAGAGGCAGTGCAGGACAAGGATGTTGCCAAATGGCAAGTCGCCATGGATTCTGAAATAGAATCCATAACTGCTATGGATGTATACAAGAAAACTATTTTGCCGGATGGCTTTAGGGCCATAGGGTGCAAATGGGTATACAAACGAAAGAAAGGGGTGGATGGAAAGATTACGGCTTTCAAGGCCAGGCTGGTGGCAAAGGGTTATAGTCAGAAAGAGGGCATTGACTATGACGAAACCTTTTCACCCGTAGCCATGCTCAAATCCATCCGGATACTCCTTGCCATAGCTGCGCATATGGACCTCGAGATCTGGCAGATGGATGTCAAAACTGTTTTCCTAAATGGTTACCTTGAAGAAGGTTGGGACATCTTTATGCAACAACCCGAGGGTTACATAAGCAAGGGCGAAGAACATCTTGTCTGGAAGCTCAGGAAGTCCTTGTATGGACTTAAGCAAGCTTCAAGGTCGTGGAACTTACGTTTCAACGATGTGATTAAATCCTATGGATTTACACAGTTGGAAAACGAAAGTTGTGTTTACCGACTTTATGTCAGTGGGAGCGTGGTCTTCCTTGCACTATATGTTGATGACATACTCCTATTTGGAAAAAACGAGGGAGTGATGTCCGAAATCAAGGTTTGGTTATCCGAACAGTTCCAAATGAAGGATCTGGGTGAAGCTGGCTACATTCTTGGGATTAAGGTCTCACGAGATCGTAAAAGAAGAATGTTGAGCTTATCCCAGGCGTCCTATGCGGAGACTGTGATAGCCCGGTTCAGCATGCAACTCGCCAAGAAAGGCTTGCTACCTTTCCGACATGGCGTTCGTCTTTCTGGTGGGCAGTGTCCTCAGATACAGCGGGAGAAAGACGAGATGAGTCTTGTACCATATGCTTCGGCTGTGGGTAGTCTCATGTATGCGATGCTGTGTACCAGGCCAGATATTTGTTATGCCGTTGACATGGTAGCAAGATATCAGTCTAACCCTTGACAGGCGCACTTAGAAATTTTTGGGTTTGGGGACTTAAGTTTGAGAGCAGAAATGGCAAATTTTCAGAAAGTGTAACCACTTGATTCACTCAACCTATTTATGAAATTTGATTTTGGGCTTGATCAGTATGGATCGAGTCAACATTTTAAGATCAAGGGCTAGGATCGACTGCCTGTTGAACTGCTTTGACCCGATCTGACGTAGGGGAGCAGGGTGTGACACATGGCAGTCCAGGATTGAACCGTGTCTGTTCTGCAATTAATGCGACGTACTCGATAAGTTAGTTTTTGAAATCCAAATCCTCCAACTCTCGTACTGAAAACTAAAAACTACCTTTCATTTCAGTTTTTCAGTTTCTAAACCAAGAGCTTGGACTTAGTTTACTTCCGCAACCTTCCTTCAAGAAATCCAAAACTAAAAACTTAAGTTTTCAGACTTTAGTTTTTCAGTTCCTTCGTCAATACCACTTGATGAAAAATGGTTAAGTATAGAATCTTAAACTGAAAATTGAGACTCAGATTTAATTTGCATCAATTGCTTTTCAATTTGGATTTCACAGATCTTGAGCAAATTGAATTTGAGTTTCATCAGGTTGAAAACTGAGAGCTGGGACTCAGTTTTTATCCGCATCCTCTCCACTTCACTTAAGATTCGATTAAGTAAGAAATCCTGATACTGAAAACTGAGAGCTGAGACTCAGTTTTAGTCCGCAATTATTCCTCTTCGATTAATATTTCATCAAATTCAAGCGATCCAATTTTGATGCACAATTTCTTGAATCTGGTTTCTAGTAGAGGCTTGGTGAAGATATCTGGTATCTGATCTTCAGTTCTGATATACTCCACAACAATATCCTTCTTTTTAATGTGATCTCTGATGAAATGATGTCGGATGTCTATGTGTTATGTCCTTGAATGGTGAACTAGATTCTTAATGATACACATAGCACTGTTGTTATCACAATAGATAGGCACACATTGGGTTTTAACTTAATAATCCAAAATTTGTTGCTTGATCCAAAGCACTTGAACACAACAACTAGCAGCGACTACATATTCAGCTTCAGTTGTTGATGTAGCTACCGAATGCTACTTCTTGCTAAACCAACTAATCAATTTATGGCATAGGAACTGACAAGTTCCACTTGTGCTCTTCCGATTAATTCTGAAACCTCCAAAATCTGAATTTGAGTAAGCATTAAGAGTCAGTTTGTCAGTTTTGGGGTACCAAATACCTAAGGACTCAGTTCCTTTAAGGTACTTCACAATCCTCTTTGCAGCATCCATGTGCGATTTCTTGGGATTAGCTCGAAATCTCGCATAAACACTAACAACAATGAGATATCTGATCTGCTTGCAGTAAGATATAATACAAATCCAGTAATTCCTCTATAGCTCATTGGGTTTACTGCTTCACATTCTTCATCGAGATTAATCTTAGCACCGGGGCTCGTCAGAATCCTCAACGGCTTAGTTTTCTCTGGACAAAACTTATTGATCAAGTCCTTGGTATACTTCTTCTGATTGATGAAGATTCCTCCTTCAGACTGAATAACTTGAAGATCGATGAAATAAGTCATCTTTCCCATCATACTCATCTGGAAATTGCTTTGCATTAGCTGGGCAAACCTCTCGCATAACTTCAAGTTTTGGCAACCGAATATGATGTCATCGACATAGATTTGAACTAACAAAATGTCAGTTGAATCCTTGATTCTGAATAAGGTTGTGTTGATTTTTTTCTTCTGGAAACTATTCTTGAGAAGAAACTGAGACTGAGTCTCATACCAAGCTCTGGGAGCATGCTTCAACTCATATAAAGCCTTTCTCAGTTTGTAAACTTGGTTTCCTTCTTTAAAGCTTGAGGGTTGTTTAAAATAGACTTCTTATTTGAGCTCACCATTCAGAAATGCACTCTTCACATCCATCTGAAAAATTGTGAAGTGATAATTTGTGGCATAAGCTAAGAATAATCTGATGGCTTCAAGTCAGGCAACTAGAGCAAGAGTTTCATCAAAATCTATTACTTCACATTGAGCATAACCTTTTGCAACCAGTCTTTCTTTGTTCCTCACAATGGTGTTTGTTTCATCTCTCTTGTTCTTGAAAACCCATTTTGTTCCAATAACAGCTTGGTGAGTTAGTCTATCCACCAATTACCATACGTTGTTGCGCTTGAACTCAGCTAATTCTTCTTGCATGAAATTAATCCAATCTGTGGATTTTAGAGCATCTCCAATCTTTGTTGGTTTTGGTTGTTGAGAGATAAAGCATGATAATAGAGCACTTCCTTGGTGTGTGCGAACTAGGTTTGCGATGTTGTCCAACACAACATCTCCAGGATGAAATCTCAACCACTTTGGCTTATGGAGTTGACTAACTTCAATCGGTTGAGTGAAAGCTCGTGGAAAGTCAATTCCTAAAATTGGAACAGAGGTTTGTGTAGACTCCACCATAGCTAAACTATCATCTCTTGAAGCTTAATCTTCCAAAACTGGATCCTGCGTTCCTTCTTCTCTAGTGTTTGCTTCTATAGATTCCAATTCTAAACCTTCTTAAGTGATCTCTTCAGGTTGGATAACTTCAGTTTGAGCAACTTCAGTTTTGCCATTCTCAGTTCCAGCTTGAGCACTTCCATTTTGCACTCCCCCTTGATTTGTGCTTGCATTAAGGGTTACAGAATTTATGGCCTCAACAAGAACTATAACATCACTGGCCTCTTCGGCAAGTTGTAATCCAGTCGAGACATCTGGAATACTTGACATTTTGTTCATAGATCTAGTGTGAGAAACTAGAATAGTATTATCATTTTCAGAACTCAGTTTCTCATTGGCATCCTTGATCTCACGAGTGTCAAGTTCCAAATCTTTCATGGTCCTGCGCACTAGAAAAAACTCATCAAATTCAAAATTACATGTTACCTCCACAAGTCCCATAGTCTTGTTGAGTACCCTATTCCCTTGTATGAAGGATGTCCATATCCGAGGAACACTCCTTCATCAGCTTAGGGACTAAAAGTATTCAGTTTTGACTTTCCGTTATTGTGAATGTAACATGGAGTACCAAAAGCACGAAGATGAGTACGTGAAGGCTTACGACCATTATAGACCTCGTAGGGATTTTTGTGATGACGACTATTGATGGCACTTCTGTTCTAAGTATAACATGCCATCATCAAGGCTTCTCCCCAATACCCATCGCTTAAACTAGCTTCAGCTAGCATGGTCTTTACTGATTCTTTGAGTGTGCGATTCCTTCTCTAAGCAAGGCCATTCTATTGAGGAGTTTTCGAAGTTGGCTCGTCATGAGCAATCCCAATGTCTGCGCAGAAGTCCATCAAGGGTCCATTGCAAGACTCAGTTCCATTGTCTGATCTTATATGCTTCACGGTCACTCCTTTGGCATTCGGAACTCCCATTATCAACTCTGGAAGCTGGAGCTTGACCTCGTCCTTAGTGTTCAGTAACCTCGCCCATGTATACTTGGGTAGTCATCAACAACTACAAGAGTGAATCTCTTTTCTCCGATTGTGGGTGGCTTGATAGGTCCAAAAAGATCCATGTGCAGCAGCTCCAGTATCCTATCTGTGCTCGCCATTACAGGATGGTTCTTGAATGAAGATTTGGTTTGCTTTCCCATCTAGCATGCTCTGAAAACTTCATCATTCTTGAATCCAGTTTTTGGCAATCCTTCAACTAAATTGTGTTTCGTAACATGTCGAATCAAATTGAAGTTGAGGGGGCTCAATCTCTTGTGCCAGAGCCAATTTGTGTCATCCTAGGAGCTTGTTGCGACAAGGCAAGCGTCAACTTGGCCACTCTCCCAATCCACGACATATTGACCTCCCTTCCTGATTCTTATGAGGATGATCGCCTTGGAGTCTTTGTCTTTGATATGGCACTGAGCTTCGGCAAATGTCACCTCGTATCCGCTCTCAATTAACTGATTGATGCTTAGCATATTGTAGTTGAGGTTGGTGACTAAGGACATGTTCTTGATAGTGATTCCGTTGTATTCCACACATCATTTGCCAATTACTCTCCCCTTTGAGACATCACCAAATACGAATGGGGGTCCTCTTGCCATCTTTAGATTGGTCAGCAAGTCTCTTTCTCTCGTCATGTGTGTGGAACACCCACTATCATGAATCCATGCTGTCTTCTTCTTTTGGAGCAAATTTTGGTGTCCTTTTACCTACATCACAGAGAAAGTTAGACTCTAGGTATCCGAGCTTCTACGGGTCCTGCGGAGTTAGTCTTTTTGATCCACCCTTTGGGAATCCAAACTTGTTTCTCTTCCTTTGGAAATAATGTATGCTATTTGGATGCATGTTAGAAGGAATGGTGGGTATGTGTGAACTCTTCCTAGAAACTGAGTTCCTGGAAAGTGAGTGTCTGTAAGAGTCTCGGAAACCAAGTCCCGGATGTGAAGTCATCCTAGCCCTTGACAACGAAATTTGTTTGGGCTCAGACCTCAAGTAGGTGTTCCCCCTAATTGGATTAATCCTTTTATCATAAGAGGTATGATTAAAGGACCTCAGATTTTTGAAATCCAGAAGTGAAACTGACTTTTTCGCAAACTCAGTTTCAGTTGTAGAAATCTGTTTCCTCGCAGTTGGAACATACTTCTTCATAAATTTCCTAGGCTTGTTTGTCTTCCTCTCAGGGTTTTTCAGTATAGAAACTGAATTCATTTTCAGTTTGGGAACTGATTTGTTCCCTTTACCCTGATTAGTCAAACTAGAGTTTTGAGCAACTCCTTTGCCTAAAAACATGACTTCGAAACTGGAATTTCCTTTAAAATGATGTTCATTAAGTTTTCCATTTTTAGAAGTGGATGCATGATTGCTCGAAACATTTTCAGAAAAACCTAACCCTGATTTATCACTTGGATCTTTTTGAATGTTCAAGGCTTCTGAAACTTTGTTAGTGCTAGAATAAAGTGAGCAAATCAGTTTTTGATCACTACCAACTTTCTGTTTAGAGAATCACATTACTCATAAATATTTTGAAAATTTTTGAGCAAGATGGAATGATCTTCTCTCGGTATGGTCAATTCCTCACCGAGTAACCTCGATTTCTCAATCTCATTGGTCTAATTTGAAACTTAGAGTTTCAGTGAGGTGTTTTTTACCGACTAAATTTTTTTTTCAATTCACAAAACTTTGTAAAATCTTCTGAAAGAATTTCAAGAGTGACATCATCTGAATCCGAGCAAATAGATTCAGTGTCCTCAGGAATGCATGCAGAAGAACTAGAAACTAAGTAAACGTCAGTTACCAGTTTCTCAGTTTTTGGTAATTCAATTTCAGCATCTAAAGCATCCTCGCCAATTGCGGTCATAAACATCAAGAGTGCTTGACCACTTGATTTATAAGCTTGATACGGCTTATGTGGTCTCCTCTTGAAATCCCTTTTCACGAAAAAGGTCGCATCTTCTTCATTTGTTGTTGGTGAGCTTGCACTACGAACCGCTTCATTTTTGTTCACCATCTGGATGTCCCATTCGTGTTCTTGTAGTTAGGCGAATACGTCATTTGTCGACATTTTTTGACAAATTCTTCTTTTTCAGACTTGTGGTTTTAACAAACCAGTCTTCTTTTGGTATCTTGGAGGAAATCTTGGCATTAAGGTCAGCAACTATATATTCTCTCCTCAAGTTTTTAAGCTCACAAACTATGGCGGTGAATCAAGCTTCCATCGATTTCATACTCTCTCCAGGAAGCATCTGAAATGACTCGTACTTGTCAATGCATATTTGCATTTTATTGCATTTCATCTGGTCCGTCTCTTGGCATAGGGTTCCAAAGAAATCCCATACTTGCTTAGTATTATCATATTTGAGGGCCTCTTCAACCAGGGCCTCTGGTAGAGCTTGCAAGATCAGCTCATGCACCATCGGGTCTAGATGTGCATGGACATGTCTTTGGAAGTCCACTGTGCGTATGGCTTCTCAATAATCTCTGGACCATCTACTCCTCCGAGTCGAGCGTCGATCTTCGTGATCTTCAAGAGTCCTTTGGTTATTGCTTCACTATTTCTGGGTGGATGTTCTTCAACATGATCAAAGATCTTTTCTTCCATACATTATATTTCTCGGTAGAGTACTTGGGAAGCTTGACAACGTTCATCATTTTGAATACCTGAGCTAGATCAACAAGAAAGAAACAAGTGCTAGGAAAATGGATCTGGTCCTAAGCGACTTCAACAACGACCAGCCTGTAAAAGCTGACCGGCGCTGACACCACTTGTGGGTCCCAAAATCGGAGATATATTATATACAATGGAAGTTCAAATTAAATTGCACTTCTGAAAACTGACTTTCAGATTCAGTTTTCAGTTTCCGGAAAACTCAGCTTTAGCTCAGAGTAAGTTTCAGTTTCAGTTTCAAGTATACACTTCAATACTAAGAAAATATTAAAGGTATCAAATAAGTACGAAAACTTAATATGCAGAAACTTAAATAAAGTGGTAAATGACTCATGATATTTTATAGTAGTTCGAAGACTCAAGTCCTTCGTCCACTCTTTCGAACTTAATTGGGAATCCACTAAGTCACAGAGTACAAGCTTTCTCACGATCTATACTAGCCCGTCGAAAACCCCCATCCTTCGGTCTGCTAGGTCACTCGCCCAGAAACTTGGTCTGCTTCTTCTTTAGATTGAAGTGAGGACGCACCCCGCAACCTTCAATATGGATGGTTGGATGTTTGTGGTTCTTCCCAGAACTTCAATTGGTTGGCAAAGCTCGTTAGAATGAGTATTCCAGAGTAGAATGCTGATTGCTGTGTTTATTACTTAAAAAGTACTAAACACCAAGTAGATAGCTTAAGCTTGGAAAGCTTGAGCCTTGTGTACTTAGACAAATACACAGAAAGATACTAAACATTATGTTCAGACACGGAGAAATCATAGAACTTTTGAGAGCTTTTGAGACGCACTTTGACAGAGTTTTGGCTAAGCTTTTCGAGAGTTTTAGGTGTTTGTTTATGTCGAGGTTGACTTCTATTTATAGCCAGGTTGGATGATCATTTGAATTATGTCCGTTAGACACAACGATTCAGCCGTTAGAGACAAATGCAATGTCATCTAATCATCGCCCATTCTTTAGTAGCCTGCTCTCTGATGCGCTCTGAACTACTTTTGACTGTGACAATTTACTTTTCACCTGCTCTTATCAAACTCAGTTTCAGTCCAAGTAATCTTAAGTTTAAGTTCCTCGTACTGATTTGTTGAACGATACTTTAAGGAATCTTCGATATGACTTTTAGTTCCACTCGAATTCCTTTGGTCATTTTGAGTTTCACGTGCTCTTTAACTTTTGAAACTGAAAACTGAAATTCCCAAATTTCAAGTTTTAAGTTTTGGCTTCTCTTCAGTGAAAAAACTCAGTTTCAAGCTCCGAAACTTGACTTCGGGTATTTCAAGTTTCTTGCCATCTTCACTTTAAGTTTGAAACATGATTCTTCGATCTTCAACTTCAACTTTAGTTTCTAGTTTCTATTACATCTCGATATATCCTATACAAGGATTACATGTAAAAACATACTAAAAACTTAATGCTAAAGTCAGTTTTGACACACCAAAATATTAAACAAAAGGGTAAACTGAAACGCAGTTTCTAACAGTTAATTTTAATATTTTGAATATATAAATATTTATAAATAAAAAATATTCAAATTTTAATTAATTGATAGTTTCTTACAAGAAGATTTATACGAAATGCTTCTTTCAAATATATCAATTTTATCCTATTCAAAAATGTATACATGTGTTTAATTGGTTTATCCTTATGAACAATTAAAAAGTTAACACAAACTGTGAACTAGTCCTATCTAGTCCTATCGTTTAAACATATTTCTTATTAGATTTATATCATACATTGCACAAAAATATTTTTATGTATTTGAAATTATAATATATGAGAACATAATTGTTTTTAGTACTCAAAAATATTTTAGTATATTTAAAAATATATAAAAATACTAAATAAGAATATATTACAGAATATAAATAGTTTACATCTAATGAATCTAATGAATAAATAAGGAAAAAATGTTGAGTAAAAGATAACATAATGAATTACATTAATAATATGTATACATATGTTAAATTCTTCATCTTTTAATTACAAAAATATTGATATTTTTTACACATATAACTATTAATGACTATAATCTTATAATCTTTTTCTTAACTTTGATATCTCTAATTCATATAGTTTGGGGACTCAATATGAATTATTATTTAAAAATATGATTAAGTGAAGCAAACACAACATTCCAACGAATAAATAATTGCAAAATATCATGAATTTAATCAATATTTTAATTCAACCTGCGAGTTTTGCAGGATATTTTTGGATGTCTCTTATTACATGATATGAATTCTATTTACAGATAAATTTTTTATTTCTAGAGAGAGAAATACATATAAAAATATCTTTCGTGGGAAGGTATGCATTTTTTGGGGGGGTTAGTACGTTTGTCTCTGATGAATGAAGAATGTGGGGGCACGTGCACGCAGTATTATAATACCACTCTAAAACTGGGGGCAGCCCTTTCTATCTGCGGCGAAACCACACCAATCCAATCTCCCCCACTTTGATTATCTATGCCCATCAACATATATATCGGCCCCATCTTCCCTCTCTTCGCCATCACCACCACTTTCTAAACAAGCAAACCTCAATCTCTTCCTGCATATCAAACATACACATCTCTTGCAAAATCAAAATGAGTTCATCAAGAAGAGCATGGATCGTAGCAGCGAGCGTCGGCGCTGTAGAGGCACTCAAGTATCAGGGTTTTTGCAGATGGAACTACGCTCTGCGCCTTCTTCAGCAGCGGGCCAAATCCAATCTCAGATCTTACGCCCACTCTAACAAACTCTCATCATCTTCGGTGAATGCGATCACCACAAAGAGGCAGCAGCAGCAGAAGCTGAAGCAATCAGAGGAGTCTCTCAGAAAAGTCATGTATTTGAGCTCTTGGGCTACCAATTAATTTATTCATGCCCATTTTTACAATATTTAATCTGTATATATATATTGATCTTTATCAATAGAGAGTTTTGAAGCTATCTGCTACCTTTTCATGATTACATTATTATCATGCTGTTGCCACGTAAATTCAACAAAGATTAAGGCCACACTTTTTGATCAAATACATAATTAAAGTAAATATATAGTATCATGATTGTATCTAGCTGTTTTATTTAGTTGGGAGTAACTCAAATTTCAAAGGGAAATAATACAACTAATAGGCTGAGATCTATTGAATATCCAAATTTAAAAAGCATGATTATTCAGTTTTTACCAGATTAAAAGAACTAATCATACAAAAATAATAATAAAAAAATTATTAAGCCACATCTAGTTGGATAAACTACATCTTTATCTATTTATTAGCTTTAGTAGTATAAAAACAACATACAAAATATTTCTGAAGTTCTTTTATTTTGTATTAACATTTTTGTATACATATTTTGGATATCTTTTAAATAATAGATAATTAATCATGAAGACATCAAAATGTGATATTATAATCCTCTCTAAACATGTCGTAAATGTTCACAAAATTATTGTTTATCAGCTACTCGTGTAGTAGGAGTGTTAATTGACATTATATGTCTACTTCGAATTCCAATTTCACTTGTAGGTGAAGAATATTTCAACATGATTTTCAAAATAAAATTTAATGTTTTTTGTACGATATATGAGTTATCATAACTTAAAAATTAATGAAGTAATTTAATGGAGTTGGTTTATTGATGAGTAGTGTGGTTGCAAGCTATTTTATAGAAATAATGAATAATCCATTGGATTGAATTGTAGTTTAGTGTGAATGATTGATCTGTAGACTGTTTTACTCATCCCAATTTCTGGTATTAATTAAATTATATTTTGAGTGCTTGATTGAATAGCATGATTGCAAGCTATCTTTTTAAAAAATAAAGAAACATATTATAATTCAACCATTATTAAAAATAATTTTCATCACCCACTTCAAAAAATCGATGTTCATACAACATCTGACTATCCTGCATGAACCTAGTTTGTGTTGTTGTTAGTCCTGGTTAATCAGAATTTAGAATATATACACTGTGAAAAATATAGTTCATAGTTCGGTAATCTTGTACTTATTCAAGCTGATAGTGATTTGTCAGTTTGGTTTATCAAATTTCGCTTAGGTACTTAGCGTCAACTTCGCTTAGTGTCAATATTCAGTATATAAAGTAGTTCGTACTAAACCATCCTACGTCCACTCTTCAGACACTCGGCCTGGTAAACCACTAAGCTTAGAACTGTTACAGGTGCTCCTACGATCTATAGTTTGTCGGTGAATGTCTCGTTCACCGATCCACAAGAGCACTCGCCTGGTCCTTGCTTGGTTCTTCGCTTCGCAGCTGCTCAGAGTGTGGGCGCACCACTCAGCCTCCTCGTAGCCAGAATGAGGTGTTTATAGTTTCCCCGTGATCTATCACCTTAACGGCAGGGTGCGCGTAAGATTAGAGTATAAGACGTGCTTGACTGTTGTAGTCTTTCTTTGAGAGAAAGACTACCAAAAAGGTAACTCAAGAATACTGAGATTCTGAGTCTCATGTTCACTCAGGTGACTCAGGGTAAAGTTTAGAAAAGCCTCGAACGTGAATGTTAAGCTTGAAAGCTTAGGAGTAAATGATATTCACATCGATATACAGACTATAGAGTTTATAGAAGCTTCTAGCTCGTTACTTGAGATTCGTACTTCGTGTTGTGTATCTGTATTGCGTAATCTTACTGCGTAACCTTCTTCTATTGATTTCTCTGGTATTTATACCCTAGAGGTTGAAGGTTTGAATTAAAGACCCGTTAGAGACAAAATAGAAGTTGTCCAATCCGACGTCTCTATTGGCTACTGTGTTCGGTGGGTAGGTGGTGCTTTTGCAGAAGTTCTGCGCCTTTTCCGCCTTTTGTGACTTTGACAGCGACAGTTCGTCTTTTTATCAGAACGGTAGTATTGCCAATTTGAGCAATCCTGGACTGGTTGTCCTAGGTATCGAAACTTGGTGTTTCGTGCTTGTAGACTTTAAGGCTTCTCCAATCCTTAAAGTTTGTACTTCTTCAGTACATTACTCAAGCAACTCTTCTTGTCTTCATGTGCTCGGACCTAGACTCAGAAGTCTATGCTGGTGTTGTCGTGCTTGCAACTCCATGCTGATGATGTCATCCTTTGAAGTATACTTGGTCCTTTGCTACTTAGTATGATTTAAATGAATACACCACACTTGCTGGATTCGTACTTAGCAAAATCCATACTTCTGCTAGACTCATGTGCTTCCAGGCTTGTAGATTTTGCTACATACTTTAGCATGTTGAATCTTTTGCGCGTACTAGATTAATTGATTAGTCTAGTCTCCAGATTAGCATCAACTTAAAACTCGATAAAGAACCTATACAGGACTTTACATTTTTCATCAAAACCGAAACTATCTGAGATGGCTTTTACATTCTTTGACCCAACAAAACATAACATAAAAGGAAGGACATTTCTATCGAATTTCCTAACAATTTCCCCCTTTTTGGTGTGGTCAAAGCCATCTCTAACCTAAGTCGATAAGGAGCGAAAAACTTTAGAGTTTTTACAAGTAGGACTATCAGTCTATAAACTCAGAAAGATTCTTCCTCAAATTCAGCTTTCTACTTAAGATCTTCTCCTTAAAAGCTTGGAGAGATATTGCTCGATTAACTTTTCAAGTATGTTTAGAGCAATTTTAAAAATCTTAAGTAGGCAAGAGAGCAAAATAAACTTGATGGATAACTTTAAGAGAGGCTAATAAAAAGACGAGTACAGGCATGAACATCAACAAGATTAATCAAAAGAGAATTTAGAAGGATGGCTTTACGCCTTATCAGCGCTGAGCAGAGCCTCTGGAAAGAGCTGCATGATTCAGAGATTGTATCCATGTTGGCATCGAACTTCTTTTGGCGCTCCTCTTCTGCTTTCCTTCTTGTCTATTCCCCACCAACATGATTTTCAATTCTTTCTTCCATAATTTTGAGAACTCTTTCCTCTGATTCATGAATGATTTTGTGAACTTGTGTGGTAGAAAGATGTGAGCTACTGGGAACAACTCTGGTAGAAATTGGGAGTGGTTCTTCATTTATGATCATGTCTCAAGTAGAGGGATCTGCTTGGGGCTCAAAAGGAACTTCATCTTGAACTACGGATGAGGGTGCTCCAGCATCAGTGGGAAGTGGTCTTTGTTTTTCAGACAACAATTCCACTTGAAGAGCAGCTTCAGCATGAGATTCCAAAAGCCTAGACACCGCCAACGTTACTTTAACAGGCTCAAAGGTGGAGTGTCTCACAATAGGCAAGGAATTCCAAGCACGGAGTTTTCCAAGTCGAAATAGCTCGATTTCACATTCCTTGATTATTTGATTATCCTCTAAGTTAGGTCCCTACCGAACAAGCTTGTTCAGGGGCTCTATCCTGGGATACTAGTAATACCTTGCTGGCCCTCGAGGAGTCCAATCAATCGAGAAAAATGGACCCTCTATCGGTTCAAGTGGTGGAACTCCATGAACTTCGGGAATGCTTCTGAATGAGAAAATCTTCATCAATCTCTCCTGGATATAATCTTTGGTCACCTGAGGATCTCCCGATCTTACTCCCATCCATTCATTGGCCCATTGCTCCTCTGATTTCCAGTGTGACCATCCGAGTTGACAGTACATGATAGCCCAATATTCTTAGTTTAGCTGATGAGCACAAATGTCATAAATTCTCCATCTTTGCCGCTCTGCCCTTAGTTCAGTAGAATTTACAACATATGGTAAGTAGGTGTCTTCGATCTCTTGATCGACTATCTTCTCAACCACTTCACTTAGAACATCAGCAATTTTGAAAACATTAGTGTTGTGCTCATCATATCTTTGCAAAGGGTGACAAAGATTCCTGATTGGATCGGCTACTATATTTCTGCGTGGTAGTCCAACAGCTGGTACTATGATCTTGGGAACCCTGGTGAAGGATTGACTGAATGGATAGCGAATCAATTTCTTTTTCTTTAGGACATGAGCTAGATCCTCCTTGACTGGTTGAGCCTATCTCCATCTGAGTAGTTGACAAAAAATTTGTGAGCAAGTTCAGTGGCTCAAGCATGAATGACCCCACACTTTCTTGTTCAACAAGGATCTCTACTACTTCTCTCTCCATCTCTTTCTCATGAGAAGTTAGCTAGGTGACTTCTTGTTCGATTTGCATTGATCTTGAATCAGAACATGCAGTTGTTCAGGGATGCTCGCCCCTCCAAAGTTGGAACTTCCAGGCATTAAATCGATAATCTCCATGTTCTCCATATGTTCTGAGACTTCATTCACATTGATTGCAAATTCTTCAGGAGTAGCTTCTCGTACTTTATTATCGACTATATTAGCATGGTCTGCCTCAACTTGCCCGGTTGCCTGCTCTGCCTCATTATAATGATCTACTTGATTTAGTACTTCATCATCGCTCTCGCTGTCAGCGACCATTTGAAGTAATTATGCTACCAGTTTGTTGAATCCTTCCTTAGTTAATATGTCAGATTGAGCAGATTTTGAAGGATCAAGGTTCAACTTCTAGCCACTATGAATCGTGCTAGATACTCAGGGTCAGGGCCGGCCCTATGATTTTGGAGGCCCCGTGCAAACAAGAAAAATAGTGCCCTAATTTTTTTGTAATTATAAATAAGAATATTAATAAAATATAATATTCAATATTATGTCAAAGCAAGTTCACTCAATATTTCTTGTGACATACTCGATCGCATATAATATTTAAATAACTTAAATTTTGAAAAAAAATCTTCCAACTTATGCAACGGTAACGGGTATCGTCATATGTATGAAATTATCAAATCTTTTTAAATAAGTCAATATATCTAAAGTGGTGTAAAAGACATATACCGCATGGTGTTTAATTTATGAAACAATGGTTAAAAATTAAAAAAATTAAATTAAACTAACTAAATTCTAAAAAAAATCTATCAAAATGACATGTAAGAATTTAAAACTATGCAAGTGAACTAGTTAACAATGCACAAAAAATCTGAAACCATGTAGTTGTGAAATTTTACAAAACTCATCAAAGATAAACCCTATATATGTATCCAAAAAATAAAACAAAATTTACCTAACTAGTAACGTTTAGATGATGAGACATTTCATTTATTTTTTTTAAAAATGATATTTTTGTGGAAAATTATGTGACGATGACTGTAAATATTTGTTTTAATTAGTAATAGATATCACTAACGAATAAATCTTAATATCTTGTCTTGTTTTTTTTATTTAGATTGAACTAAATATTTGTGTTAGGATAAATATAAATTATAATTTTTTGTTAATCTATTCAGTTAAGCTAAAACTCAGTTTTTTATTAGTTTTTTTTAAATGTATACTAAGATAAATTAGCATAACATTACTACTATATATATTTTTAAAAAATGGTGCCCCTCTCATTCGGAGGCCCCGGTGCGGTGCACCTCTCACACGGCCTTAGGGCCGGCCCTGCTCAGGGTCTACCTCAGATATATGACATTTTCCTTTCAACGCGCTGGCCAGCATCCTAGCGAGATTTTCTTGAAAGCCTATAAACCAAATAAGTAGCTTCAAATTTCGGAACAAGATCGTCAAATTTTCCATCTATTAATATATAAAAATAAAGAATTTTAACGTATTTATCATTTTGTCATTTCCCTCTAAAACTTATTATGTTAACATGAATATTAATTTTTAATATACCAATATATCTATATATCACTCATTATTATAAATAAATTTCATATTATGTTAGATTAATAATTAAGAATTATAAATTTTAATAAATTAACAAATTCATCTTATTTTTAAAATATTACAATTTAGAATCTATTTTTTCAAGGAGAATTATAAACATGATTTGGACAAATAAGCTTGGGCTAGAATTAATGTTTTTAAGCTTTTGAAATTTAAGTCAAAAATTGTAATAGCCCACATTATAGAATTTACTTATGAAGAAATTTATAAAACTATCCAGAAATATGATAGATATAGATTTATGAAGAATATTCTAAAAATTAATTAGAGTCATTAAATATAATATAGGTGAATAAATCCTAGCCATTGATTATTATTATAAATAAGGTTGTACTATCACATTTGTATCAACAAAAATAAAATTAAAAATATTTTCCAAATTAATAGTCTCTTTTTAAATATCTTATTCTCTCCTTAAATAATAAAAAAATTATCCACCAAAAAATCTAATTCTAATTATATTTATTGTATTTAAGAATATCAAAATAATAATTTATAATATAATTTTATTCATAATAATAATAAATATAAATTAATATATTCTTGGATAAGTACTAAAAATGCATATAAATATATAATTTGATGAATTATATTTAATTATTAAAAAATGAAATATTTTTAATAAATATTAAGTCGTACTATGCACGAATCTAAACTTAGCAATCACTAAGTCAAGGTCATATATAATAACTTTTTTTTTTACTTAATTCATAAATTATTATTTTGTTATGATGGTTAATGAAGGAGTGGATGTTACTGTAAGAAATTGGAGTTAGTGTTTTTATAAATAAACTTGAAGGACAAGAGCAGCTAAGAGTCCAAATCTTAGCTCAACTGAAACGATGTGGGAAAGCACAAGTTAATGAACTTGGAGACAATACACATGTGAAGAAAAGTGTAGTTGCTTTGTCTACTAAAAAGAATTAGGTTCCGCTCCTCACTTATACCCCAACATATGATAATAATGTAGGGTTTTTTCCGTGAATCGAATCACCAAAATCAAACTGAACCGGATCGATCTATGGATATTGCTCATAATTCAAATTCTCAAAACCCTAGCATGCTCCTATGAATTTAATACGAAGAATTGTGGATTTAGGGTTTACCGTAACTCCGTCGAGTCTGAACCGATCTTTCGCGTTTGAATTTCAAAGTCCAATTCAACCACGCGATCCGATTTAATCTGCGGAAACAGAAATTAGAGATCTAATTTCTAGATTAAATTCAAAAAAAGAAAGAGAAGGAAGAAATAAATATGTTCTCCAAATTAGATCTTCAGGGCTGTGTCCCGGTGCTGATCAGATCTACTACTGCTGAGGACTCCATAGATCTGTAGCTTGAGCAGGACCAGAATTCGAAAATTCTCCTCCATTCTTCCCACAGGATCGGCGCCCCTCTCTCTCTCTCGTTAGGGTTTCAACTAATTTGAATCTTATGAAAGTGGCTAGGGTTTCAGAGAGTGAGAGGTCTATTTATAGACCTAGGGTTATAAAACCCTAGTGGGCTCCTGGGCTCAATTCAGCACACTTATTGGGCCAGACCTGGGACCTAATGCAAATAATAAAGTGGGCCTATAAATTAATTAATTTCCATGTCCACAACCCAGGACACAATTAATTAATTCATATTAATTCTTTTTCACCACAGAATTAATACTGACCTACCCCTTTATTACCACGTTATGAGAACGGGTTGCATTAATTGAGAATCCCCATATTTAAGGTTACCGTACATCCATTAATTAATCGGAGCCTCTGACAAGCTCTAACTACAATTAATTAATATCTTATAATTCCAGAGTAGTACCACTCAAACCTTATCACTCGTGCCTGAACTTAATCAGCCTGCAGGACTTTGGCACGATGAATGTTATTGACCTCCTCAGGGAATGTCTCCATCCTAATACTCGGATATGGTTACCTAAGTCCAGTCTCAGGCGGTACTACACGAACTGCTGTTACCCAAGATGCGGATATACAAGCACGTTACTTAGGCTCTCCACCATGGCAAGTCAAAGCAACATTCAACCCGTGCAAACCCCTGAACCTTCGTTAGGGTTTGGACTCAATCAATATAACGAGATCTTTTATTCGCTGATGTCAGACAGACGAATATATCTCACTGCGGTCCATCAATAAGCCACCTTTGCGTACCAGCATGTCAAGTAACCAATACTTATTCCGACAATGCCGCAGCCATCCGGACAGACGTATCCTCATACGCTGTCTCGGCTGTGATTAGGTTTATGTCTCACTAGGTCAAGTGATCATACTGTCTTCTGCGATCTACAACACGCCGTATGATCATCCCTATCGGTAAGACAAGAGGATACCATTGTTCATACATGTAAGATTGTTAACAAATAGGAGAAATAAACCGTTGTATACTCATTGTAATAAATTCTTTCAGTATACAAAACCCATCAATCTCCCACTTATACTCAAAGCATAACTTAGCTATTACAGAGTATACATCCGTCTATCTAGTCTGCTGTCACTTTAACCACTATCAGTGGTCGGCATCCAACTCAGACCCAGCTCACGAATATGTCTTTCGTAAACTTTCTGCGGCAAGCTCTTTGTAAATGGATCAGCAAGATTGTTAGCAGTGTCAATCTTCTTAATCAGCACATCGCCCCTCGATACGATTTCTCGTATGATATGGTACTTTCTCTCTATGTGTTTGCTTGCCCTGTGAGACCGCGGTTCCTTTGAGTTAGCCACCACACCAGAGTTATCACAATAAATTGTGATGCTCCTCGGCAAACTCGGGATCACGCCCAATTCTAAACGGTAGTTCCGGAGCCACACCCCCTCTTTCGAGGCGTCGGAGGCGGCAACATATTCCGCCTCCATGGTGGAGTCATCAATGCATTTCTGCTTTGAGCTCCTCCAAGATACAGCTCCACCTCCTAGGGTAAACACATATCCTGAGGTCGATTTCTTCTCATCCTGGTCCCCTTGGAAATCCGAGTCTGTATAACCCACAGGGCACAAATCCTCACTTTGATAAACTAGGTAGAAATTCCTAGTTCTTTACAGCAGTCCAGTGCGCCTGTCCAGGGTTAGACTTATATCTTGCTACCATGCCAACGGCATAACAGATATCTGGCCTGGTACACAACATCGCATACATGAGACTACCCACAACCGAAGCATATGGTACAAGACGCATCTCGTCTTTCTCCTGCTGTGTCTGAGGACACTGCCCACCAGAAAGACGAACGCCATATCCGAAAGGTAGCAATCCTTTCTTGGTGAGTTGCATGCTGAACCGGGCTATCACAGTATCCACATAGGATGCCTGGGATAAGCTCAACATTCTTCTTTTACGATCTCGTAAGACCTTAATCCCAAGAATGTAGTCAGCTTCTCCCAGATCCTTCATTTGGAACTGTTCGGATAACGAAACTTTGATTTCGGACATCACTCCCTCGTTGTTTCCAAATAGGAGTATGTCATCAACGTATAGTGCAAGGAAAACCACGCTCCCACTGACACAAAGTCGGTAAACACAACTTTCATTTTCCAACTGTTCAAATCCATAGGATTTAATCACATCATTGAAACGTAAGTTCCACGACCTTGAAGCTTGCTTAAGTCCATACAAGGACTTCCTAAGCTTCCAGACAAGATGTTCTTCGCCCTTGCTTATGTAACCTTCGGGTTGCTGCATATAGATGTCCCTATCTTTTTCAAGGTAACCGTTCAGAAAAGTGGTTTTGACATCCATCTGCCAGATCTCGAGGTCCATACGCGCAGCTATGGCAAGGAGTATCCGGATGGATTTGAGCATGGCTACGGGTGAAAAGGTTTCGTCATAGTCAATGCCCTCTTTCTGACTATAACCTTTTGCCACCAGCCTGGCTTTAAAAGCCGTGATCTTTCCATCCGCCCCTTTCTTTCTTTTGTATACCCATTCGCACCCTATGGCCCTAAATCCATCTGGAAAATCAGTTTTCTGGTATACATCCATAGCAGTTACGGATTCAATTTCAGAATCCATGGCGACACGCCATTTGGCAACATCATTGTCCTGCACTGCCTCTTCGTAAGTCAGTGGGTCAGAGTCCTCATGTTCGTCTTCCAGGCTCAAGTCCGAAGACTCACCCACGAACATGTACCTTTCCGGCTGGAAAATAACTCTCCCACTACGACGAGGCATCGGTGCCGTGTCAGTAGTAGGTGCAGTGACTTGTGGTCCTGCACCTTGCACTGAAGAACGTGTCTGTGGTGTTGTACCTGTCACAGGTGCACCCACATCTACACGTTCCCCTTCCCTTGGAATTGCATTCTTGTTCTCAATTTCTTGAAGAACAATATCACTCCTTGACCTGTGATTACTCACATACTCGTCCTCCAAGAATCTAGCGTTGGTGCTAACAACGACTCGTTGACTCTCAGGACAGTAAAAGTAACCACCTTTCGTTTGCCTGGGATACCCTATGAACATCATTACTTTTGACCTGCTTTCTAATTTATCAGGTTCCTTCGACAGTACGTGTGCCGGACAACCCCATATTCTAAACTTGCACAAACTAGGTTTGCGACCAAGGAAGAGCTCAGAAGGCATCTTAGGAACTGATTTAGAAGGCACCACATTAAGCACGTAAGCTGTTGTTTCCAATGCGTAGCCCCAAAACGAAATTGGTAAGTTTGCATAACTCATCATTGATCTTACCATCTCTAGAAGAGTCCTATTTCTTCTTTCAGCTACACCGTTTTGCTGGGGAGTACCCGGTGCAGTCCACTGGGATGTAATCCCATTTTCTGACAAATATTGTAGGAACTCGTTACCGAGGTATTCACCACCGCGGTCAGATCGTAGCGACTTGATAGTTTTCCCGACCTTCTTTTTTACCTCAGCCTTGAACTCTTTGAATTTCTCAAAGCATTCAGACTTGTAGCGAAGCAGGTAAACGTATCCGTACCTTGAGTAATCGTCAATGAAAGTGACGAAGTACTCGTACCCTCCACGAGCCTGCGTGGACATCGGTCCACATAAGTCAGAATGGATCAATTCCAACACTTCCTCTGCTCGAGACTGACTAGCCTTGAAAGGCCTAGTTGACATCTTGCCCTCGATGCAGGATTCACAGACTTGATAAGGTACAGCCCGGACTAGGTCCAATGTACCGTCATCTGCAAGTCTCTGAATCCGCTTCAAGCTGATGTGACCCAGTCTCAAGTGCCAGAGATATGTAAGATCCTCATCAGAAGAAGTAAGTTTTCTCTTCCTAGGATTATCAATTACGGATGAATTACATGCAATATAAAAGACATGTTTGATCGAAGTAACATAGAGATTGTAAATCAACATTCCATATTGGATAACATTGTTACTACCAATGATAAAATCATAAATAACGGATATCCATAGAAGTTGATAAAATTTGTCCTGCCGATAAACCACGGCCCACAAATAAATTCTCAAATGTACTTTAATTAATCAAAAACACAAGGAAAAGAAAACTCCATGAAGCTCCGTCCTAAAACGTTGCCTTCATCCAGTTTGGTATCTTCTTGCCATCACTCACCAACCTTGTCGGCACGGTCCCCTGCAAAGTACAACAACATGATCAACAAGTCAGTGCTTACAGCTCTAAAAGAGCAACAACTAACTCTAATCATGCTTACAGTTATACATGCAAAATGGCATACCTTGTCTAGCTTTGTGGGCTTGACAATCTTTCCTCCAGTGTCCTTTCTTACCACACCTGAAGCACCTGTCCCTTTCAGTCGCCATCTTAGCCTTTTTCCCAGCCCCACCATCCTTCACAGGTGTCTTCTTGGCCCACTTCTTAATCCCTTTCTTCCGCTTCATACTTTTCGATACAGCAGAGAGATTACCAGAAGTGGCCAAGGCAACCTTCTGAGGGTCCATGACCGATTCAGCTGCCATCAAGTCATTGAGTAACTCGTTAAGAGTATACTCTTTCTTGTTCATGACAACATTCAGTCTAAAACTCTCAAAGGACTTGGGTAGAGAGTTCAGTATGATATCGACCTTAGCCTCAGTGTCGATACCTCCACCATGCACAGTCAGTTCATCCATGAGGTGAGTCATGGTAACTACGTGCTCTCTCACTGAGGTGCCATTAGTCATTTTCTTACTCACGATTTCTTTCATGAGATTGAACCTGACAGCTCTATCAGTTTCCCCATAGGTCGCCGTTAGACTTAACATGATGTCATAGGCATCCCTATGGTGCTGATGTTGCTGCTGCAAGACTTTCGACATAGTGGTCATCATATAGCACTTGACTACATTGTTCGATTTCTCCCACTTGTTATAATAGTCTACTTCCTCTTGAGAGGACTCAGCAGTTGGAAATATGGGACGAAGTACTTGCAGAACGAACATATGTTCTTCTGCAATCAGGAGGTACTCGAGATTGCACTTCCATTCCAGGAAATTCGGACCAGTTAGAGTGTTTTGTGCGAGAATGTTGATCACATTAGACATAGACATATCTGAGACAATAAAGAATCTTAAATAAGAACATACATGTTGAACTTCGAAAACAAATGCATTGAAAACCTTTTAATAAATCAAATAAAAATGTTTTCCACTAATTGCCCAAGAGTTCCCACCGCAAGCTACACTCGTAGACGTTTACGATGTCACCCTCAACCAGAACTGCGGATTTTAAGCCCCAATCCATTTAATTTCACTACCATGTCAGGATGCTTTTGACACTAGAAATTAATAATTAGTGAAAACCTTAGACCAAGCCATCTCTCAAGAACAGGGACGTAATTCTTGCATTATATTCTAAGATGCTTCTAAGCAATTAACCACAAATTTAACTCCGGCCAAAAGAGACAGTTTAGCATGGCACGTAACCATACCGCACAACCCTTAAAGCTTTGGTTATCTATAATTTAAATCAATCCTAGAATACTTGTGAAAGAGGTCTACACAAGCTACACTCGTAGATGTTTACGCGAAGCCCTCCCACTATCCACATGATTTAAATTGTTTGTCTAGAAATCCCAACAACCGTACCCATGCACCTTCGGGAACTAGCAAGCTACAGTCGTAGACGTTTACTAGAACGAGAGATACACTTACAGCCTAGGACCGCTTTGTGGAGGTCTATTAATTTTAATTAAAAAATTTGCTTAGTATTTTTCTTTTAAAAGGTTTCTTTTGCGCACACATAATTTCTTTGTCATAATATTTTCCAAATTTTGCATTTAATTAAACAAGCCCAAAAATTCCCAAAATATAATCCAACAAAAGAAAGTAATCATATAAGCATGCTTGAAAAGCTGTAAATAATAAAAGCAGTAAATCATGCTTTTCCTATTATCTACACATGCTTAATTGCGCACATAAATAAATCACATATCATACGAGGACAATTAAGGCAAACAAAAATTCCTCGTGGCCCCAAAAATAGAAAATAAAATCTATCTATTACAAATTTGAATTTTGAATTAATTTGGATAAATCCAAATCTTTTCAAATCTTCCAAATCTCAAGGGCCTTCAAATCTGGATACACCAAATCTTTTGGATTTTTAGGCCTTTGTGATCTGATGATTTGCCCTAACCCTAATTCAAATCCTAGGGTTTACACAGGATTGTACAAACCACAAAAACACAAGCCACCGCGACGGGACAGCAGCAGTCGACGACAGCCGAAGCCGCCGCCGACCGCTGACCGCCGCCGCCGCCAGGCCGGCCAACGGCCAGCGCCGCGCCCAGCGCCGCGCGCGCATGCCCCGCGCGTTGCTACCGTGCCGCGCCCATGCTGCCTCGTGCGTGCAGGCCGCGCGTGCCCCTGCCGCTGTCCGCGCCGCCGTCGCCCGCTGTCGTGCTCCGTCAGCCCCGCATCGGCTCCCTCTTCGTTCTTCGTCCTCGACCCGTCCAACTACAAATTTGAAAATTACAGAAAATCTATTCTATTACAATTTTCAAATCTACACTAATCACGGATTTTCTCGTGATTTTACAAAACAATTCAGCCCTACACGGATAAACCACCGCAGGCTGAATCAATGGGTTGCCACGAGAAACAAAACCCAAACATCCACAAAACAATAAATCCATACATGCATATAGAATTCAATTATGAACAACAGAGCCATAAATCAAAAGCCTGGCTCTGATACCAATTGTAGGGTTTTTCCGTGAACCGAATCACCAAAACTAAACTGAACCGGATCGATCTATGGATATTGCTCATAATTCAAATTCTCAAAACCCTAGCATGCTCCTATAAATTTAATACGAAGAATTGTGGATTTAGGGTTTACCGTAACTCCGTCGAGTCTGAACCAATCTTTCGCGTTTGAATTCCAAATTCCAATTCAACCACGCGATCCGATTTAATCTGCGGAAACAGAAATTAGAGATCTAATTTCAAGATTAAATTGAAAATAGAAAGAGAAGGAAGAAAGAAATCTGTTCTCCAGATTAGATCTTCAGGGCTGTGTCCCGGTGCTGATCAGATCTACTACTGATGAGGACTCCGTAGATCTGTGACTTGAGCAGGACCAGAATTCGAAAATTCTCCTCCTTTCTTCCCACAGGATCGTCGCCCCTCTCTCTCTCTCCTTAGGGTTTCAACTGATTTGAATCTTATGAAAGTGGCTAGGGTTTCACAGAGTGAGAGGTCTATTTATAGACCTAGGGTTATAAAACCCTAGTGGGCTCCTGGGCTCAATTCAGCACACTTATTGGGCCAGACCTGGGACCTAATGTAAATAATAAAGTGGGCCTATAAATTAATTAATTCCCATGTCCACAACCCAGGACACAATTAATTAATTAATATTAATTCTTTTTCACCACAGAATTAATACTGACCTACCCCTTTATTATCACGTTATGAGAACGTGTTGCATTAATTGAGAATCCCCATATTTAAGATTACCGGACATCCATTAATTAATCGGAGCCTCTGACAAGTTCTAACTACAATTAATTAATATCTTATAATTCCTGAGTAGTACCACTCAAACCTTATCACTCGTGCCTGAACTTAATCAGCCTGCAGGACTTTGGCACGATGAATGTTATTGAGCTCCTCAGGGAATGTCCTCGTCCTATTACTTGGATATGGTTACCTAAGTCCAGTCTCAGGCGGTACTACACGAACTGCTGTTACCCAAGACGCAGATATACGAGCACGTTACTTAGGCTCTCCACCATGACAAGTCAAAGCAACAGTCAACTCGTGCAAACCCCTGAACCTTCGTTAGGGTTTGGACTCAATCAATATAACGAGATCTTTTATTCGCTGATGTCAGACAGACGAATATATCTCACTGCGGTCCATCAATAAGCCACCTTTGCGTACCAGCATGTCAAGTAACCAATACTTATTCCGACAATGCCGCAGCCATCCGGACAGACGTATCCTCATACGCTGTCTCGGCTGTGATTAGGTTTATGTCTCACTAGGTCAAGTGATCATACTGTCTTCTGCGATCTACAACACGCCGTATGATCGTCCCTGTCAGTGAGACAAGAGGATACCATTGTTCATACATGTAAGATTGTTAGCAGATAGGAGAAATAAACCATTGTATACTCATTGTAATAAATGCTTTCAGTATACAAAACCCATCAAATAAAACAACCCAAAATCAGCCTTATGATGCATCCCTTAAAAAAGAGAGGGTGGTATGGTCTAATGGGAGACACAAAAGTTTGTCTGAGTCTGTGAAATCTATTGGTTTGAATGATATTTTTTTTAAATTTGTATTAATAAGGTTTTATGTATTAATTTATTTTTTATTTTATCTTTTCATATATAATTGAAGTAACATCATTTAATTCTGGAGAAAATGAAAGATCATGACCTTCAACGAAAACACTTGGCACGTAAAAGCAATTTGAGATCTTGTATTCAAATTCAAGATGTTATCGAGATCTTGAATTGCTTTTATGTAATAATTAATGATTTTATTTTATTTTAAATTACAAACAATTTTTTAGGAATAATGTTTTAATTCTCCTTTTCGAGTTAGTTTGATGTGTCAAACCAACCAGTTGTCAGCTACAATTGTATAGAACTAATAGTCTTAAGGTGTTAGGATAGCTCAAACTTGTAAGTCCTATATAGGTCTATCGAGTTGTAATAGGAACTTACTAACTCACGAGTTTAGAGTCTCAGTGCAAGCCGGGAACTTACTCGCTTCAAGATATTGGGAACTGGCAAGTTCCCAGCTACTCAGTTGTTAGGATTTTTGTTAGAGAAGTCCTTCCTTACTTTTTTGTGTTTTGGTGGGTAAAAGATTGTAAGTCATCTTAGTTAGTTTTTCAGTGTTCAAAGTTCTAAATTGTAATCCATGTATAGGATTGATCGAGTTGTAATAGAACTTAGGCTGAAGACCGAGCAAAGGAGAATGCTCGAGAACTGACTACATGCACGCCTTGAAACTTGGTTTTCACCAAGTATAGCCTTAACAAAAACTAAGTTGGAGCACTCAGTATAAGGTTTACCATACTTACTAGGAGAAGTCAGAATGAGGGCTTCCCCGTAGTGACTAGGAGAAGTTAGTATGAGGGATTTCTATGATAAGGAGAAATCAGTATGAGGGCGTTTTCCATACTGACTATGGACAGTCAGTATGAGGGTCTACTATACTGACCTTGGAAAGTCAGTATGAGGGCTAAGCTATACTGACCTTGGAAAGTCAGTATGAGGGCTAAGCTATACTGACCTTGGGAAGTCAGTATAAGAGCCTCTACCTTTAAAGCACGAGCTATTCGAGAGATATTAAAGCTCAGTCAGACTTATGCATTTATATGCTCAAGTGTAAGTTAGTGCGAGGTTATCCAAACTTAGATCCCTCGGTCTGAAAATTAGTCTGACATAAAGTTAGTGTATAGCACATTGACGCAACAGAGCAGAGCAGAAAGTAGACCTACAACCTGGGCTACGATTGGACAATATCATCCATGAGTCTAACATCTGAATTTGTGTGTCTAACGGGCAGAAATTCAAAATGCTAAAGGAAATCCTCTATAAAAAGGTTTGACATTCAACCTTAAATGGTTACAAAGATCGAACGAAATTTGAAAGTCTTCACACGACAAAGGGCATTCTGCTAGGCCATCTCTCTGCTAAAACTCTCTGAGTTTCCATGTTTCTTAACATGAGACTTGATTCTTCGAATCAAGTTATACTCCACGTTATCTTCTCCTAGCACGAGGATGAAGCTTTTCTTTGGTGAATATATATTTCCAAGATATATTCATAGCAGTCAGTTTCCTAGTCTGGGATACTGATTCTCACGGGTGTATGTCAACCACATGAGTTCTAGGAAGAATAGTAAACATCCAACTACTGCGAAGAAGGCTGCGGTGTGCTGTCGTCTCTACAACCTGAAGACTAAGTCCACAAGGTGTTCTTAGGCGAGTGCCACAGCTGATCGAATGATGGAGGCACCGATGGGCTGTGTATAGATTGTAAGGAGGCTTGTTCTTACTTAGTGAATTATCCAGACCTTGGGTCTGAAGAGTGGATGTAGGATATTGAGTTTCTAACCACTATAATCTTGTGTGTTCTTTATTGCTTTACTTATATTCCTGCTCTGTTTTTGTTTCACAAGCTGACTTTTGAAACCTTTAATAATTGTCCAAGTATTGAAGTGTATACTTTGTGAAAACTGACTTAACAAGAACAAATCTAAGCTTAAGTCTTCTACACACAAAATTGACTATACCTTGTTTATCCGAACCAGTGCAACTGTCTTTTATTACTTTTGTTGCATCTACAAACCTTCCGCTGCACAGTTTTGCACTCTGGTTTCGGGACCAAAAAGTGGTATCACACGCCAAGGTTCTTACAAACTAAGGTTGTGTTGAGTCACTTAGGACCAGATCTCTATTTTCCGCACTTGGATTCTGTTTGTGTGTTTTCAAGTTTAGGTACGCAGAGATTGCACATATTTTGAAGCTTCCACAATACCCATCAGAAGATTTTGAGATATTGAAGAAGCGCTCGTTGATAATGCTGAAGAAAGTTCACCTAGAGATGGCTAAGGTTCTATCTATCGGACCACTGAAGATCACAAAAGTGAATACTCAACTCGGAGGAGCAGGGGGTCAGGAGATAGTGGAGAAATCTTATGCAGAGTGGATGACCGACGATAGAGTTCGTTTTCAGCTGGATTTAGTGGCTATGGAGCTTATCCATCAATCTCTACCAAAGCCACTGGTTGTTGAAGCTCTCGAGCACAGCAACGCCAAAAGGATGTGGGAATTTCTTGGCACTCTCAGCCAAGAGAGAGCTCAGATGAAGCGAAACAAGCTTCAAAACTGTGTAGATAAGTATGAATCTTTTCAAATGCTTCCAGGTGAAAATGTTAAATCAATGGAAGTTAGATTCAATGTTATTATCTGTAAGCTGAAAAACTTGGGGCGAACTTATGAGATTGCGGATATGAATGCAAAGATTCTCTCCAAGATGCCCAAGGAGGACTGGTTCGTCAAAGCCACCAGCTAGAAGGAGAGGGATCTCTCCAAGATGAAGATCAAGGACGTGTTCGCCCAGCTCCAAGCCCATGAATGGGACATACAAATGGCGAACAGGAATGAAGCAGTGTGAAATGTCAGCATGCATCCAGAAGAAGATGTTGCCTTTTTTTTTGCAAAAATGGAGTTCAAGAGAAGGCCTCAAAAGCCTTACCAAGCTGACAGTTCATCCGGACAGGCATCTACCTCGAAGTCAGCACCAACACCTTCCTACTAGAAGAAGGACGAAGAGAGCTCAATTGAAGTGCTTGAGGAGCAGATGAGGAACCTGACAAGACTTCTTGAGAAAACCAAAGCCAAGAAGGAAGGTTCACAACCCAGTGAACTAAAGTTCAGCGAGAGACCTCCTAAAGCATGCTTTGAGTGGAACTCCCAAGACCACCTCAAGTATGAGTATCCACTGGTTTCCAAGGAGGAAAGGGAGCGCTTGAAGAGGTTGTTTGAGAATAAAGCTTCCAGAGCAGTTGCAAAGGCCATGCTTTCGAGAACTGAGGTGCCAGACATCTCATACAATTATGATGGCTACTATACATCAGACGATGAGGTCATGGAGGAAGCCTTCCTGGTGCTGATGGCCAAGTTGGGAGAAGAGAAACAAACTGAAGCCGAGTCTACTATCCCGGTACACATCTCTAACTCAGTTTCAATTCCTATAGCATGCATAGAAGACAACTTTGAATCTTATTGCTCATATTCAGAGGATGTTACCCTCGAAGCTTTCAAATAGAGAATTTTCAAAATTTTATGAACTGAACAATGTTTTGGCTGGTGAAAATGCTTTACTGAAACTTAAAGTTTCAAAATTGACTGAGGAGATCCTATGATCGAAGTCAGTAAGTGCTGAGCTAGCCACACTTAGATAAGAGCATTCTACTTTACTTAAATCTTTTAAATCTCTTTCTGAAGAATGCGAATCTTAAAAACTGAAAATTGCTAGTTATCAAAAACTTATCTGTTCACTTTATTCTACAGATAGATCCATCTGATAAAACAGGACTAGGCTTTTCAGAAAATAATTTGAGCAATCATATACCGACTTCTGAAACTAAGAATATCTCAAACCATCACTTTAAGAAGAATTCTAGTTTAGAAGTTAAGCTGTTAGGTAAAGGAGTAGTCAGTATGGACAAAGACTCCTTAGTGGCCAATCAGGATAGAAGGGGAAAGTCAGTTTCAAAACTGCTTGCAGTACCCAAGTCTAAAATGAATTTGACCATAAAGTCAAATTATCCTGAAAGGAAGCCAGCTATGCCTAAGAAGTGGGTGAAAAAAAATGTTCCTAATGCAAGGAAACCCACTTCAACAGTTAAAACTGGACACTATAGAAATTCAGTTTCATTTCCGGATTCTAGAAATCCGAGGTTCCTTACTCATAATTCGCATGAGAAGAGAACGTATCCGTATAGGAAGGACAACTATACGAGGTCTGAGTCCAATCACTTTTCTACTTTTAGGACTAGTAAGATTGTACACTCCAAACTAAGTTTCCGAGAATCCAACTGAAACTCAGTTTCAAGAAAGTCAGTTCGTAGAAACCCAGTTTCAAGAAACTCAGTTTCTGGCAAGGTTTCACTCACTCACTCCATTCCTTCAAACATGCATAGGAACTGCATCAATTATCTAAAGAGGAGAGAAAGGGAGAAGAAATTGTGACACCTAGATATAAGGTGAAAGGGTATGGATTCCCAAAGGATGGATCCGAAAGACTAACCCTACAGGACTTGCAGAAACACGGGTACCTTTTATCTAACCTTATCTGTTTTGCAGGTTCAGGGTCACCAAGGTCAGCTCAAAAAGAAGAAAAGAGCATGGATTTGAGACAGTGGATGTTTAGCTCATATGACCAGTGAAAGCAACCCCCTTTCAAAACTGAGAATGTTAAGAGGATCATTTGTCAGTTTTGGGGATGACTCAAAAGGGAGAGTAATTAGCAAAGGATGTTTGGAATGCAATGGAATCACCATCAACAACGTAACCTTAGTCACCAACCTCAAGTACAATCTGCTAAGTATCAGTCAACAAAAATGCCTATAAATATTGAAAAATGGTAGATTCATAAGACGACATCACAGATGAATTAAAAACATTCTCAAAAATTCGTAGAGCTACGACTCATTATACGAAAAATCTTACCCCCTGAAAATTTCTGAACCACGGTTCGGAATAGGGGAATGTTCTTTCTTCTTTGATTCTTTGCCGGAGTTGACTGCTTCGGCTTTGCCGAACTCAAAGGCGTTCAGACGAAAGCCGGGGGACTATCATGACCCAGAAATGAACAGGCTCATTTCCGAGCCCATCTAAGAGAAAAGCCCAAAAGAGAATCACCAAAATAAGGAAAAGATATCTAAGGCAAGCTGTTCGGCCAACCGTGATTCCAAGTTCGAACCACTCAATGACCAAACTCGAGATTGACCGAACCATTCCTGGTCCGTACCGGTCCTAAGCCGAACTAAGCTGTTTGGACAAATCATCTAAACAAACTGCCGAAGAATGCCAAAAAGAGATGCAGCTCAACCAAACGAACGCGACCATTCGAACCAACAGTTCAGCTGAAGAGTTGTGCCTTTTCGCCTAAAGACATCTCTTTGTTTTAATCCATATAAATAGGGTCTCATTTATTGTAAAAAACACAATGAATCCAGCATTAAATACAACAATAAAAGCACAAAGCAACCGAATTCTATTTATAGTCATTTATTCAACATTACTTTATTTATTTTTTCCTTGTTATTTTGTCGAGTATTCTTGTAAAAATAATACCTCTACAAGTCGAGCATTAACACTATTAATGACTAAAATTTTGTAATCTTCTTTAACTTTAATATATTAATTCATATAAGTTGTCCATTAATTATAAACTACGATTTAAAAATGTAATTAAGTGGAGCAGACACAACATCTAACAAACTGATAATTGTAAAACATCATGAGTTTAATCAATATTTTACTTTAATATGCAAACATTTTTTTTAGAATTTTTGCGGATATTTTTGAAACTCTTGTTATTACATTATATGGATTTTCTTTACATGTAATCTTTTTTCTAAAGTGGTAAATACATATAAATATATTTTTGTTGGGCAAGTGCCAAAATTTATAGTTTTGTCCCACTATATTAATCTCTTATCCTTTTTGGTTTGTTACAATATCTCAATCACATTTTCTAAAATAATAAATTTTTCATATTTATTAATATTTTACTAATTTTATTATATTCACAGATATTTATTATTATGCTTGGTTAATATAAGATTAATTGATTGGGAAGGAGTAGAATTTTTTTGGGTTAGTGCGTCTGTCTAATCAATAAAGAATATGAGGTAGGTGCAGGTTGTAGTTTTATCATTCGACTCTAAAACTGGGGAATCCAGGTAATGTGGGGGCACGTGCACATAGAATATTTATAATGCTATCTAAAACTAAAACTGGGGGCATCTGTTTCTGTCTGCTGCCAAACCACACCCATTACCCCCAATTTGGTTCTTTCTTCTGCCCATCACCATCAGCTGCACCATCTTTCCTCCATATAAAAAACCCTCTTCTCTCACCACCACATTCAATACAAGCAAACCTTAATCTATTCCTGCATATCAAACATACACATCTCTTGCGAAATCAAAATGAGTTCATCAAGAAGAGCATGGATCGTAGCAGCGAGCGTCGGCGCCGTAGAGGCACTCAAAGATCAGGGCTTTTGCAGATGGAACTACGCTCTGCGCCTTCTTCAGCAGCGGGCCAAATCCAATCTCAGATCTTACGCTCACTCTAACAAGCTTTCACCGTCTTCTGCGAATGCGATCGCCACAAAGAGGCAGCAGCAGCAGAAGCTGAAGCAATCAGAGGAGTCTCTCAGAAAAGTCATGTATTTGAGCTCTTGGGCTACCAATTAATTATTCATGCCCAATATTTAATCTGTATATATATATTGATCTTTATCAATAGAGAATTTTGAAGCTATCTGCTACCTTCTCTTGATTACATTATTATTATGCTGTTGCCACGTAAATATATATATTGATCTTTATCAATAGAGAGTTTTGAAGCTATATATCTGCTACCTTTTCTTGATTACATTATTATCATGCTGTTGCCACGTAAATTCAACAACATTAAGATCACACGTTATGAAATACATAATTAAAAAAATATATAGTATCATCTAGCAGTTAAATTTATTTAGTTGAGAGTAACTCAAATTTTAAAGGGTAATAATATACGTAATCCAAATTAAAAAGAGCATGATTATTCAGTTTTTACCAGATTAAAGAACTAATCATACAAAAGTAATTATGAAGAAATTATTAAGTCACATCTAGTTGGATAAATTACATCTGTATCTATTTATTAGCTTTAGTAGTATAAAAACCACATACATAAAATTTTTCAAGTTTTTTAACTTTGTATATATGAACATTTTTTGGATATCTTTTAAATAATAGATAATTAACCATTAAAATGTGATATTATCCTCTCTAAACATATAAAGCCATCTAAAAAATGTTCACAAAATTAGTATTTATCAGCTACTCGTGTCAACTTCGAATTCCAATTTCACTAGTAGGAATATTTCAAAATACAATTTATTGTTTTTTTGTACGATATAGGAGTTATCATAACTAAAAAAAAATTAATGAAGTAATTTAATGGAGTTGGTTTATTGATGAGTAGTGTGGTTGCAAGCTATTTTATAGGAGTAATTAATAATCCATTGGATTGAATTAGTAGTTCAGTTTCCTCAAAAAAAAAAAAAAAAAAGAATTAGTAGTTTAGTGTGAATGGTTGATTTGTAGACTGTTTTATTCATCCCAATTTATTGTATAAATTAAATTATATTTTGGGTGGTTGATTGAAGAGCATGATTGCAAGCTATCTTTTTAAAAAACAAACAAATAAAAAAAAACATACTATAATTCAACCATTATTAAAAATAATGTTCATCACCCGCTTCAAAAAATCGATGTTCATACAACTTCAGGCTATCCTAGCTAGTGTATGTGATGTCTTATTAACTTTTCTACACATGTAGCATACGTAAATTAAATACTCTTTCTTAAATTCTTTGAATGTAGCAATCATGTTTAGAGTTAGTTAGTTATTATGAAGTTTTTGGACTGCATCACTTCAATTAGAAAAGAGAATAATAGATCTACTATTTTCTTGAAGAATCCAATGACTTAAACTTTAATAGCTGTCTTAATTTCACGAAAATATTCTAGTACTAGTAGAGATTTCATATTATAGGAGTATGACAAAATCAATGATTTTCTTGTTCATTCTCAACTAAAAATAATCAAAATAAATTGCATATTTGAAGATAATATTTTATAATCTGCAAATCAGCATCAAGCTACAGCCCCTAAGAATATGACAATTGGGTTCAATCGCACGCACATAACAACTAATAAATGCAACAAAACAGGGTGCTTCGCTTTTCCGCCCTGCGCCCAAACTACTCTTCTTCATCACTCTATATATAACCACTTGGGGCCCCAATTGATAGTAATTTTCATCATTTCAAGATGATTATATATATATATATATATATCAATTATTATTGAGACACATATATTGAGATCAATTTGTTCTTCAAAACTGCTGTTGCTTATCTAAACCCTAAACCCTACGAAAATATGTATACGAGGTAGATTGGAAGAAAAGTAAAGCACAAATGCATAATATGTCAATATGGTTGTATGACATTATCAATTCCATTTGGTGTTTCATTCTCAATTACTAAGTTTTATTATTAAAATAAAAATTAAATATAATAGTACAATATATTTTAAATGATTTTTTTAAAAAAATTAAATTTTTCTAAGAATACAAATAATAACTGTGAATTAATTAATTTTAATAATTAAAATTTAGTTAAGAATTAAAAAATATTATATATGCTAATTAGTTGGGATGAAGTTATAAAATTAATTTAAAACTATAATAA
This sequence comes from Plectranthus barbatus, assembly GCA_026898455.1. Lineage (NCBI taxonomy): Eukaryota > Viridiplantae > Streptophyta > Magnoliopsida > Lamiales > Lamiaceae > Plectranthus > Plectranthus barbatus. Next base: position 114,172 of record JAPKLW010001648.1, on the reverse strand, counting down.
ATTAACAAAACTTTATATGGCATGATAGGCGTCCATGACTTTGAGAGATAAATTCTTCTTCTATAATTTGTCATTTCTTTTTTGATGAATAGCGTGTTGCAAAATACACTATCATATGGCCATTGATGATGAAGTACATGGTAATTGGGCGGAATTCATTTTTGAGAGGTAGCTGGTCTACGTGCACAGATGATCAAGCATTGAGAGCACCGGTCAATTTTCCACCAATATAGGCTTCAATCTTAAGGTGAGCTATGGGCTGGACAAGTTGATGCTAGTTATGGATGAGGGAGAGGTGTCGATCCCGACTGACTTTATTCCTACTAAGTCAGTGGTGGGAGAACTAAGTGAGACTGAGGATGATGTTGAAGATGGTGGAGGTGGTGATGGAGAGAGGCCAACAGAGGAGACTCGGGCTCAACAGGAAGAGAGCCTGCAAAAAGCTATGGAAGACCTCCTCCCTCTGACAAATCTTGGGGAGGATCCGAAGAAGCCTAAGAAGAACATGCTAAGGAAATAGTTTGGTGAGCAGTCAGCTCAGCCAGTGCAGGGACCTACTCAGTTCGAGGTTCGTATTACCGTTGATATTCCTCAAAAAGCTCGAACTGAGATATTTCATCCTCTGAAGAGGAAGAGGTAGCCGGGAAAGGCAAGGAGAAAGAGGAGGAGTCTTCCACTCGCCGAAAATAAGACGTTTCAGGGGTCAGAGAAGGAAGTTGATCAAGGTATTCATATTCCATTCCTCTCTGAGACCCCTGAATAGAAAACTTTTGAGGAACTCTATCGGGAAGCTCTCAGCATGGACCAACACCCGAGAGACAACGTGAGCAGCCTGAGCAACCTATAGTCAAAATTATAGTAGAGGTTGATCTTCTCGACCGAGCGACCGACCCAGTACAATCGGCGGAAGGAGGTGGTAATAAGGAAGGTGGTGTAGAAAAGGAACTGGAGAAGGAGACTCAACATGTAGCCGAGAAAGATGCGGTGGTACATGATGAGGAAATTGTTCAAAAATTGTTTGAGATGTGGTAGAAGGGCTAGAGAATGTGGAAGATGTGCGGGCGACCACCCCGGCAAAATTGGCAAACCAAGATAAGGAGAAAGAGGCTGAGAAAGATAAGGAGCCAGAGACAAGGCCGAAGCTAGAGCAGGAGAAGGAGCCGGAGCTTGAGAAGGAGATGGAGCAAAGGAAAGGGCCCGGAGGTTGAGCAAGGGGAAACCTCCACTCAAGATGAGCCTATGACTCGACTTCAGCCTGAGTCCATTCAAGCTGAGGGCTCACATAGAGGAGAGGGGGTGATGATTCCATGGAGATCTCTTCAAATGACTCCCAGATCTCAATCTACTCAGGTGATGACGTTGAAGTACATAGTTCCCAATTGGATGAAGAGTTTAATTATGAACGAGACATGTACGGAGTCTGGAGGCGCCACCCTTGGGACACCAGAAGGGACAAAGAGCTGTCCGTCGAGCCAAGTCAGCTCCTAGAGTACAAAATTCCATTAAGTGGGTTACCCAATCCTTAGTCCACCTCTCAGCAACTAAGGAGCTAGTGCCCATCAATAGGGAAAACTGACACAGGGGATGTCTGACATCCCCTGGGCTGCTAAGATCTCGCAAAGGATAGAGCGAAGGGTAACCGAAGAAATCAACTTGCTATATCCTGACCTTCTTCTCGAGAACACCATTCCCTGTGATGTACTGATGATGGAATTAAGAAGGTGGAGGCGATTCGACCTAGCCAGGCACGAGCTCAACACAAAAGATCTATCTATCATGATGGCTAGGTTAGGATTAACCTTCTGGAGGTCAGAGGAGGCATGGGCAAACGAGTAGAGTGCCCAGAGGGAGAGGCGGCAGATGAATGAAGGGGATATAAGGATGAGGTTGTTGGCTATCCGCGCCTACAGAGCTGAAACTTTCAACGCACTTAACTTTTGGTTGGATGCTCACAGGATACCCCCCTCAGACTACATCTTTGTACCGGATCAACCTATTTCTATCATTCCTATAACTCAGGTACACTCTATCTCCTCTGAATCTCCTCTCATGGCTGAGTTTGAAGGCTTGCCAGCACAAGAGCCAACTCTGGAAGTCTATCGCCAAATTATTGTTGCTAGGAGAGATAAGGTGGAGAAACTGACTGAGCAGCAACGGAGGTTAGAGGCTGAGCTTGAACAAACCAAGGAGGATCTCGAGCATGCCAAGAAGGAGCTGCAAGCTACTGAAGAAGATTGTCAAGACTTAGAGCGAGCTCTCTCCCTATCTGCTGAACTTACTATCCAACAGACGGCTGAGAGAGCAGCCCAGATGATCAATGCCATCACTTCCAATCATCGCAGCTTGGTCAACACTGCAAAAATGATACAAGTGCGAGATGAGATCCAAGTAAAGATTGAGGCTGATAGGCAAAGGGAGAGGAGGAGACTACACTCATGTTCAAAGAAGATCAACTTGCAAGAGCGAGAAGGGAGGTCGAGCTCAAGCAGAAAGCAGAGGAAGATTAGAGGAGGCTGCAGAGAAAAGTTGGGCTGAAGAAGAAGAAGAGGCCGAGCAAAAATGCAAAGCTGAGGAAGAGTTGATTAGGCGGCAGGAGGATAAGCAGAAGGCTGCAGAAGAGCTTGCCAGACTTGAGGAGGAACGAACACAGCTTCTAGCCATGGTATCTATGGCACCTAAGTCGGCTATTTAAATTTCTGGTAGAGATGTTGTGCCTGCTGCCATGATAACTCAGATGCAAGCCTTCTTTCAGAATCAAATCGATGAGCTCAAGGCCTGTGTGGAGCAGAAGGAGGCAGAAACTTCCGAGTCTATATCAACGATCAAGTCCACTATTTCGACCCTTGTTGATATTGTCACATAGGAGGAAGAGCAGAGGCAAAAAGAAAAGGAAGAACAAAGATTGAGGGAAGAGGCCGCAAAAAAGAAGAGGCAGGAACAATTCAATACTCTGGTGGAGCTCCTCTCAAAACTGTCTGGATCAAAATTCTTCAGGTGGTGCTCAGTTTTTGTGCTTTCATTGTACTTGTAAACTCTTTACTCATTAATGAAAGTTCTGAAATTGACCTTAAATAACCAATTATTTGTCTATATCTCTCTCTTTCTCTCTCCTTTCTAAATTCTTAACCTGGCTGAACTCACTTTTCCTAAGTGTGAGCAGCAAGCTTACTTTTCGCTCTATTAGTTTTAATCAAGAAATGTCTCTCCAATTCAGGCACAAGACCAAGTAGAGTAGGTCAGAAATTAGGACTCGTATACTGAGTAGTGTCTTTGTAAGCTCAGTACACCATCCTTCCTTTTCTTTCTGACTCGAGTAAGTAGTTTTGACAATATCGAAAAAGGGGAAATTGTTAGGAACTAACTTTTAGTTCCCTCCTTAATCTGATGTTTTTATATGTCAAAACTTACTTTTGCACTAAGTTTCTAGAGTTCTATAATGTAATCCTTGTATAGGATTGTTTGAGTTGTAATAGAACTTAGGTGCTGAAGACCGAGCAACGGAGATGCTCGAGATTTGAAAAGCAAAGCTGACACTCTTCCATTTTCAAAGCTCTCTTACATTCCGTGATTCCATTGACGAGACTTGAGTTTCCAACTCAAGTTAATCATTCTGTGCTACGTGCTCCAAAGCACGAGGCTAAGCTTAAGCTAATTCTTGGTGAATATTAATTTCAAAGTAATATTCATAGCAGTTAGTGTTCTACTCTGGAACACTGATTCTCACAGGCGTCTAGCCACCAAATTCAGTTCTGGGAAGAACAAGTAAACATCCTACCTACCAGGAGAAGGCTGCGAGGTGCGTCCTCACTTCAACTTGAAGACTAAGTCAGCAAGAAGTTCCAAGGCGAGTGACGATAGCAAACCGAAGGATGGAGTGCCGACGGATTGTTCATAGATCATAAGGAGACTTGTAACTGATCGCTAAAAGGTGTACAATTAATCCCCACAAGGTATACAATTAAACTAGGAAGGAAATAGCCAGAAATAACATTTTTTCGCCAAATAGCAGTCCACGTCGACCGAGATAAGGTCCATCTCGGCCGACACGCGCTTTGCCTTGACATCAACCTTCCCGACCTGCCACGTAGATCTCGACCTTCCACGTCGATCAAGATAAGGTCCATCTCGGTCGACGTGGAGCTCCCGCGTCGACCCTCACGTGGTCGATGTCTGCTTGCATCGACTGCTTCTTCTCGACCGAAATGAGCTCAGCGTCGGTCGAAATAGAGCCGGCTGCTCTGATTTTCTCCTTGCTCCAAACTTAGGCTATTCCCTACAAAATCACACCATCAAACACCTACATAACATCCAAACACGACAATGCACAAATAAATATGAAAATCACGCATCTTGAACATTAAATGGACAAAAACTCATTGATAAGTTAGCGAAATAACGAACTTATCAACTCCCCCAAACTTAAACCATTAATCGTTTTCGATTAGTCTACAGACAGAAAATCAAATCAGCATGCAAGATACGAATTTTTTTTATTATTATTTTTTTTTCAATGCCTCACAAGTCTCAATACTAACAAAGTCGCAATAATCCACACGTAATGCACAGTCAAGACTGCAATCAAACAATCCAATCATCAAGGGGAAACCTCACATCGAAATTCGTTTTCACTCATCCCTCAAGTGTTTATGTTGTGCAACAACTCTCAAATTCAAGGTCGGTGCGCACTTACCATATGTTTGACAAGTTTCTCATATCTCCACTGCTAAATAGTGCAATAACTCAAGTAATCAATTAGGTCTTGATTGGGTTGTAATGTGGCTTCCTAAGATAGGTGGGATGTTTTTGGCAAAATGACTCACTCCGACTCTCGCTCGATCATCACACCACATTTGATTATTCAACCCCAACCACTTCATCCTTCTCTTCTTTTTTTTTTTCTTTTCTTTTTCTTTCTTCTTTTCTTTTTTTTTCTTCAATTTATCACAAAACTAGTGAACTTAACAAGACTTAAAGCAATGCAGTTCTAAGTTCACCTTATTATTTTCACAACTCAAATTCTTTTTCTCAACTTTACAACTCCCAATCATGATATAAATACCAGATCAAAATCCCTTTAACAAATAATCAAACTCCTCTCACTCATTAACCATTCTAAACAGAGGAACAAGTCACATGGCTCAAAAGGGCTACAAGTGGAGATTTTTAAGGTTAGTGTATAGGCTCTTGGCTAAGAAAGAACATGCCTAAAATCATTTTACTCTTATTATCACACTTATGCAACCTTGAGAGAGAAACAAGTCAAATTCTAGAAGATTATTGCATACGCACCTTGTCGCACATCAAAGAAAAATTCAGGCTCAATTCTCACTTGGGTTAAATACTGTTCCCCCTCAACAATTTTCAAGTCTAATCTTAGTCTACTCATGCACAAAACACGTTTTAACACGCAACTCGTCAAATAAGAGACTCCTATCATTGGCTATCATCGCAACACAGATTCTCAACTCAATGTCCACAGAACCAACCAATCATCAATCACGGTTAAAGCCTAGGGAGGATTTTTCGAAATCTCAAGCATACAAACCACATAAGTTCCGACTGCCCTATGTTCAAGTGCGTGAATGTAATGCAAAAATTCAAATAATAACAACCAACTGAACATGCTATAGTAGTAAAAACTAACAGTTCCAAGGCAGTAAAAGATCAACAAAACAAACAATAAATAAAAGTTGTAAATGATAAAATTTCACAAGTTTTACGATCCCAGCCGTCATCCCCCTCAAACTTATTCAACAGTATGAAGAATAAGTTTTAAATCGGGCACGGGAAGGTAAAACTGTACCTCACTGGCCACCCTGCTCCTCTGGTACATCCTCAAGCTCCTCCTGAGCTCTACGGCGGCGGATCCTGCGGCGGCGGACATAAGTGTTCTCCGGCTGGTCATCATCGGCAGTAGATAGCAGCTGCCTCATCTGAGTGTCCAGCAGCCCAAGCCGAAGATAAACATCCTCCTTGAATCTCGAACTCCGGGAGTATTCCAGTGCTGCCGCGTCACGAGCTGCCGTGGCTGCCACTATCTCGGCGGCCTGGAAATCAGCCTGCTGCTGCATATAGCGGTAAATCATCTCCAGGTCTATGCCAAAACCGGAGGTGGAAGCGCCTCCCGTGTGGTAGCTCGTCGACCCGCCAGGTCCCCAGTGTGGGACCTCCTCAGTAGGGGTAAGAGTCTCGAAAGGGATCTCATTTTCGCCGTCTCTCTGACCGGTCTCTGCCCAACGCCTCGCAGGCTCCTCTCTCTCAGCCTCCACTCACTCGGCAGCGGCTCTCTCGGCTGCTGCTGTCCAAATCTGCTGCTCGGCCACCAGCTGGGCGGTCTCCTCAGCTGTCAGAACCCGATTGTCGGGTGGAACTCCTACTCTGTGCGTTAGGCAGTTATGAGGTGTCACCCCATTTGCTGGTATCGTCAATGCCAGGTGAGCTGGAGTATGCATAAACCAGTTGTCTTTGAAATCCAGGTCAGTCACATGTGTAAGCTGAGGGTTCGGCAGTGGGAAGAGATCTGAAGTGGCAAATTTGAGGGCCAAGGGTGGTCCCTCAACAAGCATGGTCCTCTGAACCAGGTGACTGATATCCAAGACACGCCGTCCATAAGCTAACTGAAGATCATCGGTAGGGAAGCCCAAGGAGTGGGCAATGGGGGTGATAAGACCACCCCACCAGATATCCCCCCGTTTGGCCTTGATTTGTCTGGCCAAATTATCCATGAAGCAGCCTGCTAGGCTGACATGATGTCCCGCGAGCATGCAGTACAGGACATGAACCTCCTTCTGCCTGGCCTTCCCACTCTCATGTCGACCAAAAATACTGGTCCCAAGCCACCTCAGAATATACCGGAAAACTGGATTATCCACTTGAGACGCCTTCATGTTGCCCATGTCAAATCGGTCAACTGTAACTGAGGCAAGAGAAGATATATCCCGCCATATTTTTGCACAATTGAACTCTTCGTGCTCGTGGTAAATGCCTCCAGGAGGGCAGCCAAAAATAGTATCCAACTGAGAACTTGTCAGAGTGTGGCTCTTGTTCATCAGCTGAAAAGTGATGGAAGTAGGCTCGGGCTGTCTTCCTTTGCTTGACCACACCTGAACTGTGGCCATGAACTCCCTCGTCATAGTAGAGAAAGTCGGCCACTAATTGGTCAACATAGAACCCCATTGACAGCGGCGGAATAGAGTGGTGATGTCATCCTCGAGCCCCAGCTTCCTCAAAGTCTCGTGGTCCAAAAAGAGAGTAGGCTTAACCGAGTATGTGAGCAACTCTTCATATCGTTCCTCATTTGCGTGGTTCCCAAACACAGGCTCATAATCAGCTGGAGATGCTGCAGGGCAGACAAAAATCCCCCATTTAGTTCACAACAGTAAGAACAAATTTCCACATCAAAATAAAGTGCCCATGTAAAATTGATAATGAAACCATGCAATTGACACTTAATTCAACCTAAATCCATCCCCCAAACTCAGAATTAATACATGTACAAAAAGCCCCAATTGTTGCCATGGACATGGAAAAATACTTCAACCACAAGAGCCCTAATAGGACAAATTCAACAATCCCACAAGCAAGAAATTATGACAAAGTACTCATGTCGACTAAACATGCAATCCATATCGAAGTATTAACTCAAACAAGTACCCGAATCAATAATTTAATCAAACTTAAAGATGGAGAATAAACATGGTTCAATTGGGATTTAGGCTTGAATAAATCGTGAGGTCACAACAAGAATGGAAAGGATTGAAGTTAGAGATCATACCTGTCATTAGAGAGGCGAATCGGTCGAAGGAATCGAAAGCAAGGGTTAGGGGAGTTGGGGGGAGTTGCGTGCGCGTGTGCGAATGGAAAAAAAATGAAGCAGCAATTTTGTTTTAAACCCTTTCAGACCCGCGCGCCAGTCACCTCTGTTTCGACCGAAATGAATCTCATTTCGGTCGATGCGGATTTTTTTTAATATATTTAATTAAATGAAATCAGGAAATTACCTCGATACGCCCTACCTCAGCCGAAATGTTTGCGTCGACCGACATGGTGTCTGTCTCGGTCGACGTGGCTGCATATAGCGTCGACCGATTTAACCTTCGCGTCGGCCGAGACAGAGCCTGATCTCACGAAATTTTTGAAAGCTGTACAGAAATAAACTAAGGTAAAATGCACTCAAACTTGAAATTTTATGATACAAACTATTTTAAACTTGATAAAACTTAAAGAACCTAAACTAACACACACGAAAGCTGTAAAATCATTGGGTTACCTTCCAACAAGTGCTTGTTTTAATGTCGCTAGCTCGACATTACCTCATATCATGGCCTATCCAAGTAGCAAGTGTCCACAACACAGATTTGTTGCGGACTGTAGTATTTTTTCAGATTTGCACCATTGACCTTGAATGTGGTACCATCCTGGCCTGCCAACTCTACGACACCATTTGGCATAGCACTCACGACAGTGTAGGGGCCTTTCCACCTTGACTGCAGTTTCCCGGGCATGAAGCGAAGGCAAGTGTTGAACAATAGCACCTTGTCATCGGAGTTGTACACCTGTGAGCGAATTCTGCGATCATGAAACCTCTTGGCTCTTGACTTGTATATCATGTTGTTCTCATAGGCCTCGTCTCGGAAATCTTCCAACTCATTCAAGGACATAACTCTACTTCCAGCTGCATTCTTCCAGTCCATGTTGAGCACTTTCAATGCCCACCAAGCCTTGTGCTCCATCTCTACAGGCAAGTGACAAGATTTACCAAAAACAAGCTGGTAAGGAGTCATACCGATAGGAGTTTTGAAAGTCGTACGATAGGCTCATAGTGCATCGTCCAGATGAATTGCCCAATCCTTCCTCTTCTTAGCGGTCTTTTCCAGAATTTGCTTGATCTCCCGGTTGGACAGCTCAGTCAGTCCATTCCCTTGAGGATGGTACGGTGTGGTGACTCGATGTTTAACTCCATACCTAGCAAGAAGGGAAACAAGCAGTTTGTTAAGAAAGTGAGATCCCCCATCGCTTACCAAGGCTCTCGGTGCTCCAAAGCGAGTCATCAGTTTCTGCAGGAAGTTGACTACAACTCTTGAATCATTGGTGGTGGTTGGAATGGCCTCCACCCATCTCGAAACATAGTCTACTGCAAGAAGAATGTAAGAAAAACCTCTGGAAGATGGGAAAGGACCCATAAAATCAATACCCCACACATCAAAGATTTCAACCTCTACCACTGGAGTTTGTGGCATCTCATCCCTCTTGGAAATGTTGCCGGTCCTCTGGCAACGGTCACAACCAGTAATCCAGCCACGACAAGTCTCATGGATAGCAGGCCAATAGAATCCACTGGCGAGTATCTTGAATGCAGTGCGGTTAGCAGAATGATGACCACCTGCAGGAGAGGAGTGACAAGCCTCGTAGATCTGCCACCACTCAGACTGGGGGACACAGCGACGAATAAGGCCATCAGCACATCTGCGCCACAGGTAAGGGTCCTCCCAGTAGTAGAAACAGACTTCTCTCAAGAATTTCTTCCTAGCATAGGGGGAAGTGTCTGGAGGTAGAGCACCGGTGGCAAGGTAGTTTGCATAGTCTGCGAACCACGGCATCTTGGACTCGAGGGTAGCTCTTAGATCTTCAATGTAGCACATCTGCTCATCAGGGAAAGTCTCCCGGATCCTCGATTCTGGCTCATCCACCTCAGATGACGGCTCCAAATGCGATAAGTGTCAGCTATCACATTCTCGCTTCCCTTTCTGTCCTTGATCTCTACATCAAACTCTTGAAGCAGCAGGATCCATCGAATCAACCTCGGCTTGGCATCCTGCTTAGAAAATAGATATCTAATGGCAGCATGGTCAGTAAAAACAACAGTTTTTGATCCAATCAGATAAGAACGAAATTTATCAAAAGCATAAACTACTGCCAACATCTCCTTCTCCGTGGTGGTGTAATTGCACTGTGCCGGATTCATACTCTTGCTAGCATAGTGTATTACATGGAACAGTTTCCCCTTCAATTGGCCTAGGACAGCCCCCACTGCATAGTCACTGGCATCACACATCAGAACGAATGGCTCACTCCAATCCGGAGGGTAAGAACCGGAGCGGTGACTAGGGCTTTCTTCAGCAGCTCAAAAGCCTACAAGCAATCAGAATCAAAAACAAAAGACACATCTTTTTCCAACAAATTACATAAAGGTCTAGAAACTTTGGAAAAATCCTTGATGAATCTTCTGTAAAACCCGGCATGACCGAGAAAACTCCTCACTCCTTTGACATTGGCCGGCGGTGGCATCTTCTTGATTGCAGTGACCTTGGCTCGATCCACCTCCAAACCCTCAGCTGACACTCGGTGTCCTAAAACAATTCCTTCACGCAACATAAAGTGGCACTTCTCCCAATTCAAGCAGAGATTGGTCTCGGTGCACCTCTCCATTACGGTGTCTAGATTCTGTAGACAAGTGTCAAATGAACTACCAAAAACAGAGAAGTCATCCATAAATACCTCCATAATGTCCTCATTCAGATCGTGAAAGATGGACATCATGCATCTCTGAAAAGTCGTCGGGGCGTTGCAAAGTCCGAATGGCATCCTCCGGTAAGCAAATACGCCATATGGGCATGTGAAGGCTGTTTTGTGCTGGTCTTCTGGTGCAACTGCAATCTGATTGTAACCTGAATATCCATCAAGAAAACAATAAAAAGGATAACCGGAAAGTCTATCTAACATCTGATCAATAAAAGGTAGTGGGAAATGATCATTGCAAGTAGCGGCATTAAGAGCTATGTAGTCAATGCAGAACCGCCATCCTGTGACTGGTCGGGTTGCAACCTCTTCTCCATCATCCTTCTTGACGATCTGCATTCCTCCTTTTCTGGAACCACCTGAGTGGGGCTCACCCACTTGCTGTCTGAAATAGGATAGATCATCCCGTGATCAATAAGCTTCAGTACTTCTTTCTTGACTGCCTCCTGCATAATTGGGTTCAGCCGTCTCTTTGCTTGCCTCTTCGATTTTGCTTCCTCTTCCAGTATAATCTTGTGCATGCAAACAGAGGGATTGATTCCTTTGATGTCTCCAAGTGTCCAGCCAATTGCAGATTTGTGTTGCCTCAGGACCCGGAGTAGCTTGTCCATCTCAACCTGTGTAAGAGAAGAAGATACAATCACAGGATATGTGTCATTTGGACCAAGATAAGCGTATTTGATATGAGAAGGGCGTGGTTTGAGGTCTAAAACAGGCGGATCGGAGTTAGATGGCCCTGCCCCAGCCTCTACGTCGACCGATATGGCCTCCATGTTGACCGGGATGGATGTTTTTGGGCTCATCCCTTTTCCACGTCTCGCTGTTTCAACCGATTTGAACATTGTGTTGCCCGTCCTGCATGCGTCGGCCAAGACAGACTTTGCGTCAACCGAGATGAATCTGGCATCGACCAATTTGGCCTTCGCGTCGGGCGAGACAGAGTCTTTTCCCCGAATTTCCTTCATCTTTTGGCTAAATCTAGCTGGTAACTTCACCCTTTTTAGCTCTGTATGCCTAGGCACTTCCTCGAACACATCCAGTTCTAGCACGAGGTGTTGAATCTCCTCGTTGGCTGCGTCCAAATCTGTAGAGGAGAAAAGTGAGTGTAGTAAACAGATTTCTAGAAAATCAGGATCAGATTTAACAGAAGAGAAGGGAGAAGAAATCACCGGTTCAAAGCAATTAATCATATGGAATTCCTCTTGGTAACTTCCATCTTCGTGCTTCTGCATGGACTTGAAAATAGAGAATGTGACAGATTCATCATTCACTCGAAAAGTCAGCTTTCCATCCCTAATATCTATCAGTGCTCCTCCAGTTTTCAAGAATGGTCTCCCCAAGATGAGAGGAATATTCTGATCTTCCTCCATGTCCAGTACAACAAAATCTGCAGGGATGATAAAATCTTTGACCTTGACTAACACGTCTTCGACAATCCCCCTCGGGTACGTGACTGATCTGTCTGCCATCTGGAGAGAAATTGTGGTGGGCTTGATACTCCCAATTGTCAATCGCCTGAAAATAGATAAAGGCATAAGATTAATAGATGCACCTGAATCACAGAGTACCTTATTAAAAGACTCTCCACCAATAATGCAAGAAATAGTACAAGAACCAGGGTCCTCCCTCTTGAGTGGCATCTTCTTTTGAATTACAGCACTGCACTCCTCAAACAGATTTACGGTCTCATGCTCCAGGAATGGCCTCTTCTGAGAAACCATGTCTTTCAAAAATTTAATGTACCCTGGCATCTCCCTCAGGGCTTCCACCAAGGGAATGTTGATGTTAACTCTCTTCATGTGTTCCAGAAAGCGTTTGTACCTCTCATTCATTTTGGACTTGGCAAACCGTTGTGGATACGGCATCGGAGGCATTTTAAAAGGGGTTGAGGTCGACGTCGATCGAGATGGACCCACGTCGGTCGATGTGGGCTTCTGTGCGGCGGTCTCACCATCAGCCTCTGTGTCGATCGGGATGGGCCCTGCGTCGGTCGAAACAGAGGTTCCTCTTGCGGGATTTTCCTCCTTTTCAGCCTCTTCTTCTTCTTCTTCCGGTTGGCTTTTCTCGGGATGTTGCGGCCCCTGGTATGATTTTTCGCCTCTGAGAGTTATGGCATTGACTTCATTCTTCTGATTCTTCGGGTTGGCTTGAGTGTTGCTCGGAAGATGTCCGGGCTTGTGCTGGGTTCCAAGAGCATTAGCAATTTGGCTAACTTGTGTCTCAATGATCTTGATATGCTTCTGCATCAAGTTGACCTTGCTATTGATTCCCGAGACTTCTTGGTCAAGATTTCCTACCTTATCAGTAGATCCTTCCATAAATTTGGCTAGTATTTCTTCAAGATTGGGCTTTTTCTTCTCAACGACTGCTCCACCTTGAGTTGCAAAATTAGCCGGTGGTTGTTCTGCTCCTTGAGGATTTGAGTAAGAGAAACCAAGATGGTTTCTTGCAGCATTAGGGTTGTAAACCTGATTGTTGTGTTGATAACCTCCTCGGTAGTTGTTTGGAAGCCACCTCGTTGGACAAAGTTCACATCCATGCAGTCTCCTTCTTCTTGTACTGGAACTTGCTCAACAGCAGCAACTGTCTTTCCAGTCTTCAGTACTGCAAAATCCTCTCGAAGCTTTTTCAGCTTTCATGTCAACTTCTTCAGTAGCAACCTGCTCCACAACTTTGACAGGCCTTTGTCGAACATTGGACCATCTTTGACTGTTGTTCGCCATCTTCTGGAAGAAATCCATAGCCCTTTGGGGACCTTTTGTTATGACCGAGTCTCCCAAAGTAGAATCCACAAGCTCCACGGTCTTCTCATTCAACCCTTCATAAAAAGTTTCAGCTTGATCTGCCAAACACAGGCTGTGGCCAGGGCATAGTCTCAACAACTCCTTGTATCTCTCCCAGGCTTCATAAAAGTTCTCATCACCCCTTTGAGCAAATCTAGTGATATCCTTCTTCTGTTGTCTGATAACACTTGGTGGGAAGAAGTTAGCAAGAAAAGCATTCCTCAGTTCTGCCCATGTGCTAATGTTGGTTTTGTCCAAGGCAGTGAACCAAGACTGAGCTTTGTCTCGAAGAGAGAAGGCAAAGAGCCTTAGCCGAATAGCACTCTTGCTGACTCCATTGATCTTGACTGTATTACAAAGCATCAGAAACTTATCAAGATGAGCATAGGGATCCTCAGTAGCTCGGCCCCCATATTGGATCTGCTGAACCATTTGCACCAGGCCAGTCTTCAGCTCGAAGTTATTGGCGTTGATGCCAATGCTGAAGTCGGTCTCCTGGAACTTAGGTCTGTACTTTTTTTGAATAGCATCCTTATCTTCATCAGCATCAAACCTTGGATCTTCCACTTCTTCTTCCTCCTCATCATCCACATCTTCTGGTATATGACCACCCGGGTGCCTCTCTCTTCGAGGATTCCGGTTGTTCCTTTCATTTAGTATTCGGATCTGCTCCCTCATGGCATGCATCTCCCGAACCATCTCAGCTTGCTCTTTCGGTGAAAGACCCTCTGGAGGATTTTGATTGTTTGGATTATCCCCCATTTTCTTGTCTTCACAACTCTCTCATCCCTCTCGGTTCCTTCTACTGTTATTTCTACGGCAGGTTGCTTCGATCTCAGGATCAAAAGGAATCGGTTCTTTTCCACTTCTTCTTGTGTTCATAAACTATCTGTAATCAAAATAGAAAGTGATCAACCAGAAAAACCAAGTAATCGGAAATTGAATAGCTCAGGAAATCAAAATTAAGCAGATTTTTTTTAAAATATCTCGACCAATATAGGTCTTGAATCGACCGACACGAATTGAAAATTCGCATCGACCGAGACAAGTTTCACGTCGGTCAAAACAGGCAAGAAGATAAAACGAACTGAAATTAAGAAAAACAGGAAAATAAGCTCAAATCAAGATCCCAATAACAAATTCAATATCAAGATTAGTTCTATTCAATCCCCGGCAACGGTGCCAAAATTTGATCGCTAAAATTATTAACGACTTAGCATGTTTATATAAGTGTACAATTAATCCCCACAAGGTATACAATTAAACTAGGAAGGAAATAGCCAGAAATAACATTTTTTCGCCAAATAGCAGTCCCCATCGACCGAGATAAGGTCCATCTCGGCCGACACGCGCTTCGCCTCGACATGATCCTTCCCGACCTGCCACGTAGATCTCGACCTTCCACGTCGATCGAGACAAGGTCCATCTCGGTCGATGTGGAGCTCCCACGTCGACCCTCACGTGGTCGATGTCTACTCGCGTCGATTGCTTCTTCTCGACCGGAATGAGCTCCGCGTCGGTCGAAACAGAGCCGGCTGCTCTGATTTTCTCCTTGCTCCAAACTTAGGCTATTCCCTACAAAATCACACCATCAAACACCTTCATAACATCCAAACACGACAATGCACAAATAAATTTGAAAATCACGCATCTTGAACATTAAATGGACAAAAACTCATTGATAAGTTAGCGAAATAACGAACTTATCAGTAACCAAACTTAGTAGATTCCTGAGTAATTTCAGAAGAGTGGACGTCGGATTTTTAAGTCCAAACTACTATAATATCCTGTGTCCTTTATTTGCTTTCTTTAAGTTTCAGCATACTTAGTTTTTCCCATACTTACTTTGAAACCTTCAATACTTGGTAAGTAATGAGGTGTATACTTGTGAAACTTACTTAATATCTATATGGGCTGAACTTACTTTTAGTAACCCAAAACAGAGTTTCAGTCAGTTTCGGAAAGCACGTGCAACTTAAACTTACTTTTGTTGCATATCATATTCTCTGATTTCGGGACCAACAAGTTGTGTCATATAACTATAATTATAAAATAATAATAATAATAATAATAATAATAATAAATATCAAAATTGTTAATTATGATGATATGAAAAATAAATTATCAAACAGAAAAACAAGTTAAAATAATGAAAAATTGTGTGCTTTTGTGTATAACAAAGGATATCGTATTTTCCACATCCACAAATCTACAATTAAATTTAAAATAATATATATAAAATAAAGAATAATAACTAAATTCAATTAATATTACAAATACAATTATTTTGGTACAATAATAAGAGGAAGATGGGTTTCAGTACGATCTCAAAATATAAAGTCCTGTATAGGCTCTTTATCGAGTTGTAAGCAGGAGCTGGTCGAAGACCAGACTGATGGATCAGTCTGGATGTACATCACTTAACAGACAAAGGTTTAAACCGAACTTATAAGTCTAGAATACATGAATAAGTAACTGACAAGTTTGGATCTACACCGATCATAGAACTGAGTGACCAGTATGGTCTCATCAGTCTGGTTACCGACTCACAAGTTCGGATACCAAACTTATACTGATTTATACTTTAGTTTATTAATGTATATTATTTATATTAGTTTTTATTTAATTTTAGAAATTATTTTTTATTTAATTTTATTCAATTTCTTAATATTTTGAATGATTGTATCCATATATAACTTCAAGACCTGAGGATTTTAGAAGTAATGTTAGTAAAATAAGATTTTTTATTTATTTTTGAAAATATATCAATATTGAACTCTATATATAAAAGAAAAAAATAATGAATTTTAATATAATTTTTATATATATAATCATCCAACCTAGCTGTTGCAACAAATACACCCTTAACCAAATAGGCAAATACAATACTCTCTTCTAAAAAAATATTACTCCACTAAATTTGATTATATAATACTCCCTCTGTCCCAGTGAAGTAATCTCATTTCTTTTTGGCACGGGAATTAAGAGTTGTGAGTGTAGTAGACTTAATATTTTAGTGGTGAGTGAAATTTTTTTGTCATTTTAGGAAAACAGGACAATTCTATGTGTTGAATTTAGAGATTAACATGATAAATGAAACGAATGAAGACAAAGGATATTTTTTCTAAATGATTCACCAATGATACATCCTCAATTTATAGATGTATTACAAATAAAGAAAGAATCAATATAAATCAATACAAATTACTTTCCTAATTTGATTGATCTAAAATTGATTTCTCTTGATCTCCAATTGATTCTTTCCAACACTCCCCCTCAAGTTAGGTATTGGGATTCCCTATACTTAACTTGCCCAGAACTTCAGAAAAACTACCGGAATCCACAGCTTTAGTTAGGATATCGGCCAGCTGATTTTTAGAAGAGACAAACGGAAGCGCAATCGTGCCATCTTCGATCTTTTCTTTTATAAAGTGTCGATCGACCTCCACATATTTAGTACGGTCGTGTTGAACAGGATTACTAGAGATGCTTATCGCAGCCTTGTTGTCACAAAGAAGACGACAAGTCTTTCCAGAGAAGAGCCCTAGTTCCTCCATAAGTCTTCTCACCCATAAGACTTCTGTTAGACCGCTTTTAATTCCTCTGAACTCAGCTTCTCACTGTATAGTGCAACAACCTTTTGCTTCTTGCTTCTCCAAGAGACAAGATTCCCTCCAACTAAAACAAAGTAGCCGACTGTGGATTTCCAGTCAACTGGATTTCCTGCCCAGTCTGCATCGGTGTATGCCTGGATTTCGAGGTTATTCGATTTTCTGAAGAGGACTCCGAAATCAGCCGTTCCTTTTAGATATTTAACAATTCTTAAGGCAGCTTCAAGATGTTCAACTTGGGATGATGCATGTACTGGCTGACTACTCCAACAGCGTAAGATATATCGGGGCGAGTGTGGGAGAGATAGATGAGGCATCCCACAAGTCGCTGATACTGTTCTCGATCGGTATCATCGTCTCCTTCCTTGATTTGGAGTCTATGATTGACAGCAATAAGAGTGGTTGTTGGCTTACAATCAAGGAGTCCGGTCTCTGCAACTAGATCAAGAGTGTACTTCTTTTGGTTGATGAAGATGCCATGTTTTGACCTCAGAACTTCAATTCCTAAGAAGTGTTTCAGCCTCCCTAAGTCTTTCATCTCGAATTCCTTAAAAAGACTTGTCTTTAACTCATTAATCTCGGTTGTATCATTCCCTGTTAGAATCATGTCATTAACATAAATGATTAGACAAGTTAGTAGATCTCCTCTTCATTTGATAAACAAGGTATGATCAGAGTTGCTTTGCTAGAAACCCAATTTCTTCATGACAACTGTAAATCTTCCAAACCAAGCTCTAGGAGATTGTTTGAGACCATAAAGTGTTTTCTTGAGTTTGCAAACTTCATCTTTCTTGAACTCATGAGAAAAACCAGGAGGAGGTAACATATACACTTCTTCTTTCAGATCTCCATGAAGGAAGGCATTCGTGACATCGAATTGGTGAAGATCCCAATCTTTGGTCGCAGCAATTGATAGTAGAACTCTGACAGTATTCATTTTGGCAACTGGAGAGAACGTCTCAGCATAATCAATCCCATAAGTCTGGGAGTACCCCTTAGCAACCAACCGAGCCTTATATCATTCAATGGAACCGTTAGACTTTCTTTTAATAGTGAAGACTCACCTACATCCAATAGGTTTTTTTCCTTCAGGAAGACGACACTTTTCATAAGTGTTGGTTCTGTTCAAAGAATATATTTCCTTCTGAATCACTTCTTTCCAGTGTGGTATTCTATGTGCTTCAACTTCTGAAGGAGGAATCTCTTCTGTATATAAAGATTTCTCATACGCATCAGCTTCTTCTGTAAGATTGAGTTTGACGAGAGAGCCAACAGGGTATTTGCTGCGTTGACTCTCTCTTTCAGGCGAATATCGTCTGGGGGGAACACCTCTTGTACTTTGAGGAGGGAGTACATATCGTTCCTGCAAAATAGTTACCTCGGGTTCCAGTTCTCTTAATTCAATAGGTAAATCAGATGAAGAGGGATCAGAAGAGGAGGGAGGAGGAACATTATTACCATTACCAGAGGATACGAAATTTTCAGGAGACCTTGGAGGTAGCACTTCGAGTTGGGTTTGTTCTGAAATCGCTGTGAGTGGATCGGCTGGTACTTGCTTTTCTTTGGCAAGAATATTTAGAAGCCAGCTTAGATGGTCACTACTACTCTCCCCCTGACCACTAGGATGGTTCCGAAAAAAATATTCTGTCTCAAGAAAGTCACAGTGTATGGTAGTGATGATTTGTTGGGTTTTTGGGTTGTAGCACCTATAGCCCTTTTGGTTAATCTCATAGCCTACGAACACGCATTTTTCAGCACAAGGTGCAAATTTAGTGCGCTCGTGCTTTGGAATGTGGATAAAGACAGAACACCCAAAAATCCTGGGTTCAAGTGTGAGAGCGGTAGGAATGGTAACGAGAGAATAAAGATATTGGAGAGGTGTTTGGAATTGGAGGATTTTTGTAGGTGACCTATTTAGAAGATAAACACTAGTAGCGACGGCTTCAGGCCAGAGAGTGGTGGGAACACCAGATTCTAACATTATAGCACGGGTCATCTCTAAAAGGATCCTATTTTTTCTTTCTACAATCCCATTTTGTTCGGGTGTATAGGGACAGGAGGTTTGGTGCACAATGCCTTTTTGTTGACAAAAATTGACCATGGATGAGTTAATGAATTCTCGTCCATTATCGGAGCAAAGAATCTGAATTTGTTTTTTGAATTGAGTTTGAACCATAGCATAGAACATAACGAATTTCTCAAAAACCTGTGATTTGGTTTCTAAGAAATAGATCCAAGTCATTCTAGAACAGTCATCAACAAAGAGAAGGAAATATTTAAAGCAACTGCCCCCTAAACACGGAGCAGGACCCCACACATCAGAATGGACAAGAGAAAAAATACGATCAACTCTTTTATTTTTAGACTGAAATGAATGTCGGTGACTTTTGGCCATAACACAGGAATCACAAGAAATCACAGAGTTTTTAACCAAAGTCGGAAACAATAACTTAAGATATCCCCTAGAAGGGTGTCCGAAACGCCTATGCCACAACCACATTTTTCTATCTGCTGATGTCTGAGTAAATAAAGCAGTACCAGTTTGATCGACCTCATCGACACAGTACATCCCCTGTTTCTCAGTGCCACGCCCAATGATCTTCTTCGTCTTGATATCCTGCAGGAGACAGAAGGATGGATTTATAAGAAGAGTGCAGTTTAATTCCCGAGTAATATGGTTGATGGAGAGCAGTTTATGAGAGAGAGAAGGGACAAAGAGACAGTTTGATAGACATAGGGTAGGAGAAATTTGCACCGTTCCTGATCCAGCAACGAGTACTAAATCTCCATTGGCTGTTTGGATATGAGTTTTATTTGTTTTGGACATATTTAAAAAATCGTTTTTATCAAACAAAATAGTATATGTGGCTCCGCAATCAAAAATCCATCCCCGGAAAAAAGGTTTATGTTCGGATTTAATTTTACTATAATTACACAAGGAAGGGTATTGAGGCAAATTAGTAAAGCTAGGAGGGGCAGAATTAAGAGAACTGAAAATTAAGGGACTATTTTGCAAATACTGACATGTATAAGATGAATTAGGGTTTGGTGTGTATCCAAACCCTTTACCTCTCCTCCCAGCCGCCGCCGCCGGAACTGTTCCTCCCCCAGCCGCCGCCTCACCGTCGCCTATGGTCACCCCGGCAGGATCCCTTCTGACGGTCACCCCGGCAGGATCCCTTAACCAGCCGCTGCATCCTCTCGACGCTGGCCTGCCACGGATTTCTCCTCCATCGCCATGGCCGTGAAAGTGACCCAAACCGCCGATGTTTGAAGCGAGTCCGCCGTCGTGGCCGTGAAAGTTTGGCCGCTGCCCTGCGCCGCGCTCTTCTACTCCCAGACCGTCGGCGCCTGAACTGAGCCCGCGACTGTCGTGAGAAGGCGCTGCAGCAACACCGTGCCTCAACCAGCCACCTGCATCGCCGCGCTCTTCTCCTCCCAGACCACCGACTTCTACACCGAGCCCTCGACTGCCGTGAGAAGACACTGCAGTAACGTCGTGTCTCTCCCAGCCACCTGCATCGCCGGCTGGACTGAACCCGACGACTGCGTCGCCAAACCCTTCAACCACCGTGTTCTTCTCCCCGTCGCGCTCACCGAAAATTATTCCGACTGCCATTTTTCCTTTCCCGGCAGTTCTCCAATTGTTGTCCCACCATTTGGGATAGCCGACGATTTGGAAACACTCTTCTTTGGTGTGTTTCTTCATTCCACAGTGGGAGCATACCAACTTGTTCCGATCCACCTTGGCTTTTGGCTGGTTTCTCTGTCGCTGATTTGAGTCGAATCTACCCTTGGACATGAATCCTGATCCAATTTGAGTTTCGGATTCCTGGGATGTTGCCATCTGTTGGATTAGCCGTCATGCAGCCTCTCTGCGAACTCTGGAGAATGCAGCTTCAGGGGAAGGTAACGAAGTTTCTTTGAGTATGTTGCGTCTAACACCGTCGAAATTATCATGTAGACCAGATAGGAATTGAAATAATCTTCTCTATTCTATGATTTGGTGATAGGCACGAATTCCCTTGTCACAGCAACTGATCGAATTTGGTTCCCTTTGATCATGCTGAGCCATACACTTTGCAATTCAGACCAGAAAGATTCCACAGTCTGATCTCCTTGTTTCACCGTATTCGCCCGAACTTCCAAATCATAAATCTGAAGGGGATCTGAAGTTGCTCCATATGTAATTGCCAAACTATCCCAGATAGCTTTGGACGTCTGGTGTTGGGCGAGTCTGGACATGAGTTTGGTCTCCATGTTCTGGAGAAGCCATGAGAAGACAATCAAATCGGATTCCTCCCATTGAGAGAAGCCTGATTCTCCTGGTTTTGGTGGGGAAGGATCTCCGGTAATATGTTTGGTTTTCCCTCTACCACCGATTGCTACTTTCATCAACCGGGACTAAATTGGATAGTTGTTTTCATCCAATTTGAGTTTGAGGTTTATGCTTTCTGTTGTTGTTGCTTTTGACGTACTTGATTCTGACATGTTGATTTTGTTTTTGGTTTGGTTTTCTGGATCTGCAGAGCCAGGATATTAATCCTGCTATGATACCAGTTGAATTTAGAGATTAACATGATAAATGAAACGAATGAAGACAAATGATATTTTTTCTATATGATTCACCAATGATACGTCCTCAATTTATAGATGTATTACAAATAAAGAAAGAATCAATATAAATCAATACAAATTACTTTCCTAATTTGATTGATCTAAAATTTATTTCTCTTGATCTCCAATTGATTTTTTCCAACACTATAGAACAAACAAAAAAAGGAAAATAAGACTATTCAATAGGACAGAGGAAGTATTTTATTTTATTCTACTTACTAATTTATTTTAGAAGTTATGAAAGTTTTAATTTATTTCTTATAATCCAAATCCAACCAAGTAATGTGGAGGCAGGTGGGGCCGTGGGGGCATAGCAATTTCATTATAACACAGTTAACACTAAAAAAACCGAGGGCATTTGTGAAACCACACCAATCACCCCCGGTTTGGTTGCGCCCACCACTGTCACCCCCCATCTTCCCTCTCTTTATAAAAATCTCTCCTCTCTCACTCTGCTTCGCCATCACACCCACATTGAACACAAGCAATCCCAATCTCTTCCTACATCAAACATACATATCTCTTGCAAATCAAAATGAGTTCATCACGCAGGGCTTGGATCGTAGCAGCGAGCGTGGGCGCCGTAGAGGCACTCAAAGATCAGGGCTTTTGCAGATGGAATTACGCTCTGCGCCTTCTTCAGCAGCGGGCCAAAACCAATCTCAGATCTTACGCACAGTCTAACAAGCTTTCACCATCTTCTGCGAATGCGATGATCACAAAGAGGCAGCAGCAGAAGATGAGGCAATCAGAAGAGTCTCTGAGAATAGTTATGTATTTGAGCTCTTGGGCTACCAATTGAGGATGTTGATTGTTCATGCCCATTTTCGCAATATTTAATCTGTATATATTGATATTGATATTATGATTATGAATGGAATTTTTTGAAGCTAATTTCCTCTTGGAGTTTTGCTATCTTCTCCTGATTGGATTATCATTCATTTTCCCGACAGTTTGTTTTGGCCCTTTCACAGATTAATATCTAAGCTGTTTTACTCAGTTGAGTTGGGGGTAAACTCCAATTTCCAAGGGAAATGGATTCTAACCACCACTTCTTTGCTTAATAAACGTAATAGTACTCTTCAAATTTTATTTTGTTATTTTTTCTTTTCATATTTGTAGACAATCATTTATGAATAATAAAAATCAAGATTAGGAAATCAAGTTGTGATATTATTCTCTCTTTGAACATATCAAAACATCCCATAAATGTCTACAACATAGGATTGTTAATTGACATAATATATCAATTTGGGATTCCATGTCACTTGTAGGCCAAGAACAGTTGGACATAGTTTTTCAAATACAATCTATTGGTCTTGTATAATTTACAAATTATTATAAATAAAAAATTAGAAAATTTAATCGAGTCGATCTATTGATGAAGTCATGAAGGGTGTGGTTGCAAGCTATTTTATAGGAGCAACTAGAATTACACCCGTACGTTGCACGGTCGATTTATTTATTTTTAT
>JAPKLW010001648.1:1937-81171 GCA_026898455.1 Plectranthus barbatus | reverse complement strand
TTTTTAGAAGTGATGATTATGGTATTAGTTTGCATTTATCTCATTGGGATGCATGTACTTCTTTGCATGAATTGTTAAAATCTTTTTCTAACGCAACTAAAGTTTTATCCGGTGTCTATTATCCCACTAGTTCTAAAGTTTTATATCATTGTTGTTCTATTGCTTGTCAATTTAATCAATGTAGTTTTGTACCCGAATTAAGACATATAATATTTGATATGGTAATGAAATGGTTAAAATATTTTAGGGAGATTCCCTTCGTTTTTTTAATTGCTAAAGTATTTGATCCTAGTATTAAATTAGATGGTGTTTATTCTTTTATTGATACATATTATACCGCTTTATCAACCTTAGAATTTATAGGGCCCAACGAAATTATTCCTTTAGAACAATTTAACCTCCCCTCCGTCGATGTAGTTAAAACCCAACTTAGTACAACATTACGTGAAGCTTTCGATTCATTTTGTATCACTTATAGCCACTTAGTTCAAATTAGATCTTCCTCTAGGACAACTACTTCCGGCCAAACTAGTGCTAACCCCTTGTTAGCTAGAATTCATAATATTATGTCTCAAAACCGTCCGTCTAGTTCGCAACAAAGCGAACTAGATGTTTATTTGGCGGAAATGTATGTTGGTGGTGATTGTTTGCAGCCTCAAGATGAAGAAGATGAGAACGCTCCACAAGAGGTTGATATTCTACTATGGTGGTCAAGGCGACAACAACAATACCCAATCCTAAGTACGATGGTGAAGGAGTTCTTAGCCGTCCCCGCATCAACGGTTGCCGTGGAACAAGCATTTAGCTCGGGTGGGTATATGTTGGATGAAAGAAGGTCCAACTTGACACCGGCCAATTTGGAAGCACAAGTTATACTTAAAGATTGGAAAGATGCCGAAGATCGAGAACAACAACCGGATTGGAGGCACGTCTTCGACGACGAGGATGCTTATAACTCCAAAGCAAGCGCGGCAAGTACTAATGCTTCCGATGGCCTAGGTGATGCGGATTTCGACTCCGATTAAAGGTAAGTAAGGTAAGAGAACTACGTGGGCTTTGATTCCCTTAATGAAAATTAAGGGATACGTAGGCAACTTAATTTTAAGGTAAAAAATTAAGTGCAAGCCCTTTTCAATTAACCCCTCCCCTCCCCCCTAATTATTAAAGTTTCTTTTTTAATTTTTTGGAATTTATTTGTTTATAGTTTTAATTTTCAATTATTGTAATAATATTAATTCTTCAATTTTGTAATTTGTATAACTTGTGTAGTTAAAAAATAATATACAATTTTGTAATTTGTATAACTTGTGTAGTTGCAAAAAAATTGTAAATATACATTCATCATTGTAACTTGTAAGTTTAAATTTGTAATCTTAATTTATAATATTCCTCATATATTTTTGTATTTATTTAATTTGTGTACAAAGTAATAAATAATATACAATTTTTGTGTACAAACCAAATATTACTCAAAGGAACAAAATACTTATAATTACAATTTTTTTGTATAAACCAAATATTATATTTCAAATAAAATAAATAGTTCAAATTAAAAAAAAAAAAAAAAAGGGGGAGGCGAACCGCCGGTTCGGAACCGGAACCGGCTGGAACCGTCTGGAACTGGAACCGGTCGGAACCGGAACCTTAACCTTCTATAGACGGGCCGGTTCCAATTCCATTTTTCCGGAACCGTGGAACCGGCCCGTGGCCATCACTAATTGCTGCTAGGGAATTCCTGAATCAGTTTAAGGAGGCACAAAGAGCGAATACTTTAGAACTCAAAAGCAGATTTTTGTTGGGTAGCAGGAAATGGTGCCCCCCCCCCCCCCGGCGGAAAGGAGTCTATCGCTTGGATTTCGATGTTTGCTTCAATGAGGATCGGGGAGCCTTTGGTGTTGGAGTCATAGTCCGTGATGACAAAGGACATGTGATGGCAGCTCTAGCCAAGGAGATCCCAAAGCCAAATAAAGTGCTTGAGGGGGAGATAATCGCAGCTTTCTATGGAATCGGAATGTACCTACAAGAGAAGCTGGGTCCAATCCAAATCTTTTCTTATTCTATAGAGGCGGTTCAAGAGCTTCAGAGAGCAGATGGAAATTTAGTTTGGCTTACAAAAGAAATGGCTGATACAATTAAAGAGCTTAAGGAAGGCTTTATCAAAAGAGTTCATCATATGTTACGCGAGGCTAATAAGGCGGCTCATTACATAGCATGGCTGGGAGCAAATCATCCATGTCTTATTTTGGACGAATGAATTTCCTTCGGGAATTAAGTCTATTGTAAGACAAGACATTGGAGAAATATAATCATTTTCTTTACCTAAAAAAAAAAATAATTAATTAAACATCACTCGAGTCTCAGAAAATTACACCGATCGTTTTGTATCCTTCCATATTTTAATTCCAAACATTCCCTAGCTCGGTTTAAGAAATAGACCTTCCGAGTGCAAGTTACAAATTTAAAAGTGATATTATTATTCTTAAATAATAATTTGCTGCACTCGTTTTTCTTTTGGAAATTGTAACTTCACGGTCACTTAGGTTTCCTCGAAACGAACTCCTTAGTATATTATAAGTGATAGTTTGACTCTCGTGTCTCAATGGGTATTTATTTCTCGTTTCAAAAAAAAAAAAAAAAATTTACCTAAATAAATATTTATTTATTAATTTAATTAAGCAATTAAATAGCTTAATTAAATCTGGGATATTACACCCAAATTGTATAATTTCAATTATTTTTTAGTGCAATAATATAGTTGTAAGTTGAATCAAGATATTTCATTTTCACAAAAATATTCTAATAATATAGATTTCATATAAAAAATGTAGGAATTAATATCTATATTAATTTATCTTCCTCATCGTCATCAACTAAAATAAAATTAAAGCAAAAAAAAAATCACATATGTCAAGATAATATTTTATAATCTACCAATCAGCATCAAGCTTGTAGCTCCCCCAAAAATATGGCAGATGGGTTTTTTCCACACGCTCATAGCAATAATAAAATGCTGCAAAAACAGGGGGCTTTTCTTTTCTGTCTGCGCCCAAACCGCTTTTCCCATCCCTCTATATATGAATACTTCTTTCACATCCCACCCTCACCACACTATCCTCGAATTCAAAAACTGAAACATAAAAATCTCAAATCAAAATGAGCTCAGCCAGCAAAGCTTGGTTAGTAGCAGCGAGCGTTGGGGCCGTGGAGGCGCTGAAAGATCAGGGCTTCTGCCGATGGAATTACGCTCTCCGACTTCTTCAGCAGCGTGCCAAGAATAACCTCAGATCTTACTCTCAGGTCAGCAGAGCTTCACCGGCGGCAAAGAGGCAGCAGCATCAAGAGAAGTTGAAGCAATCGGAGGAGTCTCTTAGAAAAATTATGTATTTGAGCACTTGGGGCCCCAATTGATTGTAATATTCATCATTTCAAGATGATTGTGTATTTATATATATCTTGAGACATATATATTGTGATCAATTTGTTCTTCGACACTGCTGTTGCTTATCGTTGCCCTCATCCTCCCAGTTTTTGTCAATTCCTTCCCACTCTCTCTCATTTATTTTATTGCCTTGCGATTCTACAAAAATATTGTGATGCAAAACTGCTGTTAATCTAATTCAAAACATGGTTTTGTTTTGGAATTTTGCATGAATTGTTAAATGTGCACGAGATGGAATGAAAGAAAAGTAACAAATGCACAATATGTTAATATGGATCTGTTGCATGACTATGGATCAAATTATCAGTTCATTTCTAGTTCTAATTGGTGTTACTTTATCTCAGTTATTAATAATAATTAATTAAATTGATATAAGCAAAATATTTTATTGACTCAATTACTAATTTTAATAATTATAGTTTTGATAATTAGTTAAAATTACAAGGAACATAAAATTAAGTATAGTATAACATATTGAAATTAATTTTTAAGAACAAAAACTAAAATTTTATAAGTTATAAATTAATTAATTTTAACTATTAAAAAATGAAAATCAATTTCTTAAAAATATTATAGATCAAACTTACATACTTAAATTAAATTATAATAAATTAAAATTATAAAAAATATAAAATACAAATTAATTATTTTAATTGTAGAAAGGGAATGGAACAAAATTCTACGACTATTGGAGAGATAAATTCTTCTTGTATAATTTGTCATTTCTTTTCAAGAATGTGATTTATGGATTTGTTGCACAGATTCTTCTAGTGAATTACAGATAGTGCAACTTTTCTTTTCTTAAAAAAAATTATTTAGGGCAGTGAAACATTTGTTTTCTTTTCTTAAAAAAAATTTAATTAGGGCAGTGAAAGATTTGTTTTTCACCCGGTATTTAAAAAATTGAGTTATTTTAAACTGCAATATCTTTAGCAATTCTTTTATCAGTATAGATTTGCAATTATGCATTTTAATAAAGTTATTTGTTGGTTTCGAGATCAAAATGGGTGCTTAAAGAAAATATTTTATAATAAATTCGTACTTCACAAACTAGTAGTTACTCACTAGTTTGTGTTTCTGAAACTTATTATTTAATGAGTTTGAAATGTTTAAGTTCAGTTCAAACATACTTCAACACTTAGAGAGCGTTGAGTTTTAAATCAAAGCAAGTATGAAATAAAGCAACAAATGTGAAGATCTATAGAGATTCAGAAAAAAAGGTCTACGTCCACTCTTCAGACCTTAAGCCTGGAAATCACTAAGCTTTTGGTTACAAACGGGTCTCGCGGTCTATAGCTAGCTGGTAGATACAAATGTCCACCAGTTCACTAGCTCACTTGTCCAGGTCGTTACTTTCCTCAGCTTCTCACACTCGGAATGTGGGCACACCACACAGCCTCCTTTTAGAACTTGGGAGCTTAAAGTTCTTCCCGGAACTATCGAACTTATTGGCTAGACGTTCGTGATAATCATTGCTGGAGATTGAAAGTGACTAAGAACACCAAGAAAATAACTCAAGCTCGAAAGTAGCGAGTTTTGTGTCCAAAGATCGGTAAGCTAAGAGTTAGCCTCGAACTTAAAAGCTTTGAGTTTTCATTTTCGCAGAGTTTTGGTACTTTCTTAGAGATTCAGTTTTGTAGTTCGGTAGCCTTGTCTTCTGGGGCACTTCATCTATTTTAGGCGGAGTATGAGAAGTTTGAAATTAGAACCGTTGAGAGACATAAAGGATGATGTTCAATCCGACGTCTCTTATTTCTGGGAAGGACAGGTTGCTTTTCCTTAAAATCTGCATTTGTTCTTGCTTTTCTGATAATAGATGTTGACTTTGTAGCTTTGTGTCTGAACGACTCTATCATTCCGAGGAATCGAAACTTGTTGAGATCTTCAAACTTTAAGATGGACTCTGGTCTGAACTCTGGCCACAGAAATACCAAACGACCTCTTGTTAGATGCCACCATGACATTGAAATAAAACTCTGCCACCATGTAGTTAGAAATAAGATTAAATCTTCACTTCTCAGTTTCTTTCCGAGACTAGGGTCTGGACATACTTTCATGGTATCTTCCAAGAACAAGATCTTCTAATTGTGTACTTGGGCCGCCCTCCTCTGTTCTGGGGTTAGCTTTTCAGGATCATCCTTGGAAAATTTCAGAAGTTAATGAAATTATAAACAGAATGAGACTCAGCTCGCCCTGAAGTAGATGTGGCTTGCTCTAGGTTTTAGGTTGTCATCCTCTTTGGCATTTTAAATGCTGATGATTGATAGTAAATGAAGGACTGTTGGTTGGATTTGCCTTGAATGCACTTAGAAATTTCTAGGTTTGGGGACTTAAGTTTGAGAGCAGAAATGGAAAATTTTTAGAAAGTGTAACCGCTCGATTCACTTGATCTATTTATGGAATTTGATTTTGGGCTTGATCAGTATGGATCGAGTCAACATTTTAAGATCAAGGACTGGGATCGACTGCCTGTAGAACTGCTCTGACCCGATCTAACGTGGGGGAGCAGGGCGTGACATGTGGTAGTCCAGGATTGAATCATGTCTATTCCGCAATTAATGTGACGTACTCGATAAGTTAGTGTTTGAAATTCAAATCCTCCCGCCTCCCGTACTAAAACTAAAAACTAAAAATTGCCTTTCATTTCAGTTGCCCAGTTTCTAAACTGAGAGCTTGTACTTAGTTTAATTCCGCAACCTTCCTTCAATAAATCCAAAACTGAAAACTTAAATTTTCAGACTTCAGTTTTTCAATTCCTTCTTCAATACCACTTAATGAAAAATGGTGAAGTATAGAATCTTAAACTGAAAACTAAGAGCTAAGACACATATTTAATTCGCATCAACTACTCTTCAATTTGGATTTCACTGATCTTGAGCAAATTAAATTTGAGTTTCATCTGGTGAAAAATGAGAGCTGGGACTCAATTTAATCTGCATCCTCTCCACATCACTTGAGATTCGATTAAGTAAGAAATCGAGATACTGAAAACTGAGAGTTGAGACTCAATTTTAGTCTGCAACTATTCCTCTTCGATTAAAATTTCATCAAATTCAAGCGATCCGAGTTTGATGCACAATTTCTTGAATCTGGTTTCTGGTAGAGGCTTGGTGAAGATATCTGCTAACTGATTTTCAGTTCTGATATACTCCACAACAATATCCTTCTTTTCAATGTGATCTATGATGAAATGATGTCGGATATCTATGTGCTCTGTCCTTGAATGGTGAACTAGATTCTTAGTGATACACATGGCACTGTTGTTATCATAATAGATAGACACGCATTCAGTTTCAACTTCATAATCCAAAAGTTGTTGCTTGATCCAAAGCACTTGAGCACAACAACTAGCAGCAGCAACATATTCAACTCCAGTTGTTGATGTAGCTACCGAATGCTGCTTCTTGCTTAACCAACTAATCAATTTGTGGCCTAGGAACTGACAAGTTCCACTTGTGCTCTTCCGATTAATTCTGCAACCTCTAAAATCTAAATTTTAGTAAGCATTAAGAGTCACTTCGTCATTTTTGGGGTACCTAATACCTAAGGACTCAGTTCCTTTAAGGTACTTCACAATCCTCTTTGCAGCATCCATGTGCGATTTCTTGGGATTAGCTCGAAATCTCGCATAAACACCAACAACACAGGAGATATCCGGTGTGCTTGCATTCATATATAATAAAGATCCAATAATTCCTCTATAGCTCGTTGGGTTTACTACTTCACTTTCTTCATCGAGATTAATTTGAGCACTTGGGCTCATCAGAATCCTCAAGGGCTTAGTTTTCTCTGGACAAAACTTATTGATCAAGTCCTTGGTATACTTCTTCTGATTGATGAAGATTCCTCCTTCAGACTGAATAGCTTGATGATCGATGAAATAAGTCATCTTTCTCATCATACTCATCTGGAAATTGATTTGCATTAGTTGGGCAAACCTCTCGCATAAATTCAAGTTTTTACAACCGAATATGATGTCATTGAAATAGATTTGAACTAACAAAATTCTAGTTCCACCCTTGATTCTGAATAAGGTTGTGTTGATTTTTCTCTTATGGAAACCATTCTTGAGAAGAAACTAAGACAGAGTCTCACACCAAGCTATGGGAGCATACTTCAACCCATATAAAGCCTTTCTCAGTTTGTAAACTTGGTTTCCTTCTTCAAAGCCTGGGGGGTTTTCAACATAGACTTATTCTTTGAGCTTCCCATTCAGAAGTGCACTCTTCACATCCATCTAAAAAACTGTGAAGTGATAATCTGTGGCATAAGCTAAGAATAATGTGATGGCTTCAAGTCAGGCAACTGGAGCAAAAGTTTCCTCAAAATCTATTCATTCACATTGAGCATATCCTTTTGCAACCAATCTTGTTTTGTTCCTCACAATGGTGTCTGTTTCATCTCTCTTGTTCTTGAAAATCCATTTTGTTCCAATAACAGCTTGGTGAATTGGTCTGTCCACCAAGTACCATACGTTGTTGTGCTTGAACTCGGCCATTTCTTCTTGCATTGCATTAATCCAATATGTGGATTTTAGAGCATCTCCAATCTATGTTGGTTCTGGCTGTTGAGAGATAAAGCATGATAAAATAGCACTTCCTTGGTGTGTGCGAACTGGGTTTGCGATGTTGTCCAACGCAGCATCTTCAGGATGAAATCTCAACCACTTTGGCTTCTGGAGTTGACTAACTTCAATGGGTTGAGTGAAAGCTTGTGGAAAGTCAGTTCCTGAAACTGGAATAGAGGTTAGAGTAGACTCCACCATAGCTAAACTATCCTCTCTTGAAGCTTAATCTTCCAAAATTGGATCCTGCGTTCCTTCTTCTCTAGTGTTTGCTTCTATAGATTCCAGTTCTTGACCTTCTGGAGTGATGTCTTCAGGTAGAATAACTTCAGTTTGCGCAACTTCAGTTTCTCCATTCTTAGTTCCAGCTTGAGCACTTCCATTTTGCATTCCCCCTTAATTTGTGCCTGCATGAAGGGTTACATAATTTATGGCCTCAGCAAGAACTATGGCATCACTGGCCTCTTTGGCAGGTTGTAATCCAGTCGAGCCATATGGAATACTTAACATTTTGTTCATAGATCTAATTTGAGAAACTGGAATAGTATTATCATTTTCAGAATTCAGTTTCTCATTGACATCCTTGATCTCACGAGTGTCAAGTTCCAGTTCTTTCGTGGTCCTGTGCACTAGAACAAACTCATCAAATTCAACATAACATGTTACCTCCACAAGTCCCATAGTCTTGTTGAGTATCCTATTCTCTTGTATGAATGATGTCCATATCCGAGAAACACTCCTTCATCAGCTTAGGGACTAAAGGTATTCAATTTTGACTTTCCGTTATCGTGAATGTAACATAGAGAACCAAAAGGATGAAGATGAGTAAGTGAAGACTTACGACCATTGTAGACCTCGTAGGGATAATTGTGATGACAACTATTGATGGCACTTCTGTTTTGAGTATAGCATGCCATCATCAAGGCTTCTCCCCAATACCCTTCGCTTAAACTGGCTTTATCGAGCTTGGTCTTTACTGCTTCTCTGAGTGTGCGATTCCTTCTCTCAGCAAGTCCATTATGTTGAGGAGTTTTCGGAGCTGACTACTATGAGCAATCCCAATGCCTGTGCAGAATTCCATCAAGGGTCCATTGCAAAACTCAGTTCCATTGTATGATCTTATCTGTTTCACGGTAACTCCTTTGGCATTCTGAACTCTCATTATCAACTCTGGAAGCTGGAGCTTGACCACGTCCTTAGTCTTCAGTAACCTCACCCAAGTATACCTCGAGTAGTCATCAACAACTACAAGAGTGAATCTCTTTCCTCCGATTGTGGGTAGCTTGACAGGTCCATAAAGATCCATGTGCAGCAGCTCCAGTATCCTATCTGTGCTCGCCGTTACTGGACGGTTCTTGAATAAAGCTTTGGTTTGTTTCCCCATCTGGCATGCTCTGCAAATTTCGTCCTTCTTGCATCCAGTTTTTGGCAATCCTTCAACTAAATTGTGTTTCACAAGATGTCGAATCAAATTGAAGTTGAGGTGGCTCAATCTCTTGTGCCAGAGCCAATTTGTGTCATCCTGGGAGCTTGTTGCGACAAGGCAAGTGTCCGCGTGGCCACTCTCCCAATCCACGGCATATAGACCTCGCTTTTTGATTCCTATGAGGATGATCGCCTTGGAGTCTTTGTCTTTGATATGGCACTGAGCTTCGACAAATATCACCTTGTATCCGCTCTCAATTAACCGACTGATGCTCAGCATATTGTAGTTGAGGTTGGTGACTAAGGACATGTTCTTGATAGTGATTCTGTTGTATTCCACGCATCATTTGCCAATTTCTCTCCCCTTTGAGTCATCACCAAATACGAATGGGGGTCCTCTTGCCATCTCCAGATTGGTCAGCAAGTCTCTTTCTCCCTTCATGTGTGTGGAACACCCCCTGTCAAGAATCTAGGCTCTCTTCTTCTTCTGAAGCTGACTTTGGTGTCATTGTACCTACATCACAAAGAAAGTTTGACTCTACGGGTCTTGCGGAGTTAGACTTTTGGATCCATCCTTTGGGAATCCAAACTTGTTTCACCTTATGTACCAATGATTTCCTCTCCAACTTACTCTTCCTTCAGAAATAATTTATGCGATTTGGATTCATGTTAGAAGGAATTGTGGGTGTGTGTGAACTCTTCCTAGAAACTGAGTTCCTGGAAAGTGAGTTTCTGTAAGAGTCAACCAAGTCCCGAATGTGAAGTCTTCCAAGCCCTTGACAACGAAATTTTTTTGGGCTTGGACCTCTAGTAGGTGTTCCCCCTACTTGGATTAATCCATTCATCATAAGAGGTATGATTAAAGGACCTCAGATTTCTGAAATATGGAGGTGAAACTGACTTTTTCGCAAACTCAGTTTCAGTTGTAGAAATCTTTTTCCTCGCAGTTGGAACATACTGCTTTACAAATTTCCTAGGCTTGTTTGGCTTCTTCTCAGGGTTATTCAGTATAGAAATTGAATTCATTTTTAGTTTGGGAACTGACTTTTTCCCTTTACCCTGATAAGTCAAACCGGAGTTTTGAGCAACTCCTTTGCCTAACAACTTGACTTCGAAACTTGAATTTCCTTTAAAATGTTGTTCCTTAAGTTTTCCATTTTCAGAAGTGGATGCATGATTGCTCAAAACATTTTCAGAAAAACCTAACCCTGATTTATCACTTGGATCTTTTGAATGTTCGGGGCTTCTGAAACTTTACTAGTGCTAGAATAAAGTGAGCAAGTCAGTTTTTGATCACTAGCAACTTTCTAGTTAGAGAATCACATTCCTCAGAAATATTTTGAAAACTTGTGATCAAAACGGAATGTTCTTCTCTCAGTTTGGTCAGTTCCTCACTGAGTAACCTTGATTTCTCAATCTCATTGGTCTAATTTGAAACTTGGAGTTTCAGTGAGGAGTTTTCAACGTCTAAAACATTTTTCAATTCATAAAACTTTGAAAACTCTTTTGAAAGAATTTCAAAAATGACATCATTTGAATCCGAGAAAATAAATTCAGTGTCCTCAGGAATGCATGCAGAAGAACTTGAAACTAAGTTAGAGTCACTTACCAGTTTCTCTGTTTCTAGTACTTCAGTTTCTACATCTAAAGCATCCTCGCCAATTGCGGCCATAAACACCAAGAGTGCTTAACCACTTGATTTATAAGCTTGATACGGCTTCTGTGGTCTCCTCTTGAAATCCCTTTTCACGAAGAAGGTTGCATCCTCTTCATTTGTTGTTGGTGAGCTTGCACTACGAACAACTTCATTTTTGTTCACCATCTGCATGTCTCGTTCGTGTGCTTGCAGTTGGGCAAATACATCATTTGTCGACTTTTTCGACAAATCCTTTTTTTTCAGACTTGTGGGTTTAACAAACCAGTCTTATTTTGGCATCTTGGAGAGAATCTTGGCAATAAGGTCAGCAACTGTATATTCTCTCCTCAAGTTTTTAAGCTCACAAGCTATGGCGTTGAATCAAGCTTCCATCAACTTGATACTCTCTCCAGGAAGCATCTGAAATGACTCATACTTGTCAATGCATATTTGCATTTTATTGCATTTCATCTGGTCCGTCTCTTGGCATAGAGTGCCAAGGAAATCTCATACTTGATTAGCATTGTCATATTCGAGGGCCTCTTCAACCAGGGCCTCTGGTAGAGCTTGCAAGATCAGCTCATGTGCCATCGGGTCTAGATGTGCACGGGCCTTGTCTTTGGAATTCCACTCTGCATATGGCTTCTCAATAATCTTTGGACCATCTTCTCCTCCGAATCGAGTGTTGATCTTTGTGATCTTCAGTAGTCCTTTGGTTATTACTTCAGCATGATCAGAGATCTTTTCTTCCATACATTGTAATTCTCGACAGAGTACTTGGGAAGCTTGACAACATTCATCATCTTGAATACCTGAGTTAGATCAACAAGAAAGAAACAAGTGCTAGCTAGGAAAATGGATCCGGTCCTAAACAACTTCAACAACGACCAGCCTGTAAAGACTGACCGACGTTGATACCACTTGTTGGTCCCAAAATCATAGATATATTGTATACAGTGGAAGTTTAAATTAAATTGTACTTCTGAAAATTGACTTTCAGATTCAGTTTTCAATTTTCGAAAAACTCAGCTTTAGCTCAGAGTAAGTTTAAGTTTCAGTTTCAAGTATACACTTCAATACTTAGAAAATATTAAAGGTTTTAAATAAGTATGAAAACTTAATATGCAGAAACATAAATAAAGCGGTAAATGACTCAAGATATTTTATAGTGGTTCGAGACTCAAGTCTTACGTCCACTCTTCTGAACTTAATCGGGAATCCAATAAGTCATAGAGTACAAGTTTTCTCACGATCTATAATAGCCCGTCAAAAACCTCCGTCTCAGTCTGCTAGGTCACTCGCCCCGAAACTTAGCCTGCTTCTTCTTTAAATTGAAGTGATGACGCACACCGCAGCCTTCAATCTGGATGATTGGATATTTATGGTTCTTCCCAGAATTTCAATCGGTTGGCAAAGCTCGTCAGAATCAGTATTCCAGAGTAGAATACAGACTACTATGTTTATTACTTGAAAAGTAATAAACACCAAGTAGATAGCTCAAGCTTGGAAAGCTTGAGCCTCGTGTACTTAGAAAGATACACATAAAGATTAGCTTAAGCAAAGATGTTAAGCCCCGTGTTCAGACACGGAGAGTTCAGAGAACTTTTGAGTGCTTTTGAGATCGCACTTTGACAGAGTTTCGACTAAGCTTTTCGAGAGTTTCAGGTATTTGTTTATGTCGAAGTTGACTTTTATTTATAGCCAGGTTGGACTATCATTTGAATTATGTCCGTTAGACACAGCGATTCGCCGTTAGAGACAAATGCAATGTCATCTAATCATCGCCCATTCTTTATCTGTTGTAGTAGCCTGCTCTCTGTTGTTCTCTGAACTATTTTTGACTGTGACAGTGTACTTTTCACCTACTCTTGTCAGACTCAGTTTCAGTCCAAGTAATCTTAAGTTTAAGTTCCTCGTATTGATTTGTTGAACGATATTTTAAGAATCTTCGATATGACTTTTAGCTCCACTCGGATTCCTTTTATCTTTTTGAGTTTCACGTGCTCTTTAACTTCTAAAACTGAAAACTGAAATTCCCAAATTTCAAGTTTTAAGTTTTGGCTTCTCTTCAGTGGAAAAAAAAACTCAGTTTCTGGACATTTCAAGTTTCAAGCTCCGAAACTTGACTTCCGGTATTTCAAGTTTCTTGCCATCTTCACTTTAAGTCTGAAACTTGATTCTTCGATCTTCAACTTCAGTTTCTAGTTTCTATTACAACTCGATATATCCTATACAAGGATTACACGTAGAAACATACTAGAAACTTAAAGCTAAAGTCAGTTTTGACACACCAAAATATCAAACAAAAGGGAGAACTGAAACTCAGTTTCTAACCATTAAATTTAATATTTTGAATATATAAATATTTATAAATAAAAAATATTCAAAATTTAATTAAATGACAGTTTCTTACATGAAGATTTATAGGAAATGCTTGTTTCAAATATATCAATTTTATCCTATTCAAAATTGTCTACACTTGTCTGTTTAATTGGTTTATCCTTATGAATTATTAAAAAGTTAACACATAAAACTGTGAACTAGTCCTATCGTGTAAATATATTTCTTATTAGATTTATATCATACATTGCACAAAAATGTTTTTATGTATTTGAAATTATAATATATATATATATATATATGAGAACATAATTGTTTTTAATATTAAAAAATATTTTAGTATTTAAAAAATATATAAAAATACTAAATAAGGATATATTACAGAATATAAATTGTATACATCTAATGAAGGAAAAAAATGTTGAGTAAAAGATAACATATTATGAATTACATTAATAATATGTATACATATATTAAATTCTTCATCTTTTAATTACATAATATTGATATCTTTTTACACATAATACTATTAATGACTAAAATTTTATAATCTTTTTCTTAACTTTGATATCTCTAATTCATATAGATTGGGGACTGAATATGAATTAATATTTAAAAATATGATTAAGTGAAGCAAACACAACATTCTAACGAATAAATAATTGCAAAATATCATGAATTTAATCAATATTTTAATTCAACCTGCGAGTTTTGCAGGATATTTTGGGATGTCTCTTTACAGATAATTTTTTTTAAAATTTCTAGAGAGAGAAATACATATAAAAATATATTTGGTGGGCAAGGTGCCAACTATATGCATTTTTTGGGGGGTTAGTACGCATGTCTCTGATCAATGAAGAATGTGGGGGCACGGGCACGCAGTATTATAATACCACTCTAAAACTGGGGGCATCCGTTTCTATCTGCGGCCAAACCACACCAATCTCCCCCAATTTGATTATCTATGCCCATCAACATATCAGCCCCATCTCCCCTCTATATAAAAACTCCTCTCTCACTCTCTTCGCCATCACCACCACTTCCTAAACAAGCAAACCTCTATCTCTTCCTGCATATCAAACATACTGTTAGTATGGCTCATATATTGACAAAGGAAGGAGGCAGGCAGATGCCTGCGATTGATTAGATGGGCCGGGGGTGCGGGGGTGGAGCCCCCGCGGTACGGTACAGGGTATTTTGGGAATTTTATACATTGTAGGGTTTTAGTATAAATACATGATGTATTGATGTATTTGAGATACTGAGTTAATAAAATTCGACTGCTCCGCCGTGGACGTAGGCACATTGCCGAACCACGTAAATCTTGTGTTCTTTACTTTCTTGTCTTTAATTCGTATGCCAAATTGTCATCGTTTCACAACAATTGATATCTAGAGCCTGGTTGATTGGGCGACGGAGATGACAGGAGGATCAAAATTCGAGATTTCGAAGTTTGATGGTCATGGCAATTTCGGATTATGGCAGACAAGGGTGAAAGATCTATTGGCGCAGCAAGGGATTCAGAAAGGGCTGCGCGCAGAGAAGCCTGCGGGGATGACTGATGATGATTGGCAGGATCTGCAAGAACGGGCGGCCGGGACGATTCGGTTGTGCCTTGCAGATGAAGTTTTGTATCATTTTATGCATCTCAAATCTGCGGAGGAGATCTGGAAGAAACTGGAATCGCAGTTTATGTCGAAAACCCTAACGACTAAACTGTATCTAAAGCAAAGGTTATATGAGCTGAAGATGCAGGAGGGGTCCGATTTAGGGCAACATGTGAATATCTTCAATCAAGTTATCACAGATTTGGCTTCACTCGAAGTCAAGATTGAGGATGAAGACAAGGCGATGATTTTGCTGTGTTCGTTACCTTCTTCATACGAACATATGGTGACTACGCTTACATATGGGAAAGAAACGATCAAGACTGATGAGATTACTTCAGCGTTGCTGGCTCACAACCAGCGGAAACAGAAATCTGGAAAAATCGTCATCCGGTGATAGTTTGTATATTAAGGGTAACCAGGATCATGGAAGAAGATAGGTGAGGGATAACTCAGGAAATCGGGGTTTCAGATCCAAGTCGCGGGATAAATCGCAGGGAAAGAAATCAGTAACGTGTTTTAAGTGCAAGGAACGAGGGCACTTGAAACGGGATTGTCCAAAGTGGAAGAAACAGACTGATGATGGGTCATCGAAGTCTGTCAACATGGTTCAGAATGAGAATTCGGATGGCAGTGATGGTGATATGTTATCTATTTCGACTGCACCGTATGTTGATGCTTGGATTCTCGATTCTGGATGTTCTTATCACAAAACTCCCAACAGAGAGTGGTTTACGACATATAAACCAGGTAACTCCGGTTCAGTTTTTCTTGGTGATGATCGATGTTGTAATATTGTTGGCATTGGTGATGTGAAAATCAAGATGTATGATGGAACCGTGAGGACGTTGTGTGATGTTCGACATATCCCTGATTTGAAAAAGAATTTGATTTCTTTGGGTACTCTGCACAAGAATGGTTTTCTGATGAAGGCTGATGAAGATGGGGAAACCATCAAGATAGTTAAAGGTGCTTTGACCGTGATGAAAGGGAAGATTACAGCAGGAAATATATACAAGCTGTTGGGAAATACAGTTGTAGGCGAAGCTCATTCTGTTGAGTCGAGTGATGATAACACGAAGTTGTGGCATATGCGTGTAGGGCATATGAGTGAGAGTGGTATGGTTGCGCTGCATAAAAGAGGTCTTCTGCATGGTGTGAAAACGTGCAAGCTTGATTTTTGCAAGTTTTGTATTTTGAGCAAGCAGACAAAAGTTAGTTTTGGGACCGGGAAACGAAAGACAGAAGGAATTCTTGACTATGTGCATTCAGATGTGTGGGGACCTGTCAGAGTGGCGTCCATGGGTGGTTCCTTGTACTATGTGACCTTTATTGATGATTTTTCGAAGAAGGTTTGAGTGTATTTCATGAGGCATAAGAATGAAGTCTTTGCTAAGTTCAAGCTGTGGAAGGCTGAGACGGAAAACCAAACTGGGAGAAAAATCAAGTATTTGAGGTCTGATAATGGTACTGAGTATAGGGACACGAGGTTTCAGGAGTTCTGTGAGGAGCATGGGATTCAGAGGCACTTCACAGTGCGTAAAACGCCACAACAGAATGGCGTTGCTGAAAGGATGAACAGGACGCTGAATGAGAGGGCAAGATGTTTGAGGCTGAATGCAGGTCTGCCGAAAGAGTTCTGGGCAGAGGCTTTGAATATGGCGTGCTACTTGATAAACAGATCACCGTGTGCATCTTTGGATGGCAAAGTTGCAGAAGAAATATGGACAGGTAATGATGTCAGTTTTGATCATCTTAAAATTTTTGGTTGTCCTGCTTATGTTCTTATTCCTTCTGATGAGAGGTCAAAACTTGATGCGAAAACGAAGAAGTGCATCTTTCTGGGCTATAAGAAAGGTGTGAAGGGATTCAAGTTTTGGGATTGTCACGCCCCGAGAAATTCCCGAAGTCGAGGACGCGACATCGGGGATGATAATCGCCCGATGAATACAAGTGGGGAAAGAAATATGGAAATAATCACAATAAGGACAAGCATGAGAAATAGATAATCCTGGATGAAAATAAAGGAGTTGGCAAAACATTCGAGTCCAGCTTGTTAGGCACGATACAAAACAGGATTATCATAATTTACATTACAAGCCAAGTTGGGAATTAAAGGAGTTCAGAATATTTGCAGCGAAATGAGCGTAGTTGGATTATATATATGAAGATATATAATCCCGGGCTCTAGAGAGTTCAGAAGTTATGTATAGCTTAGCACTTCGCCACTCCTGTCTCCAGCTTAACCTGCATATTTAGAAATATATACAGGGCTGAGTACATTGTACCCAGTGGACACATGCCAAATACATGTATAGATTTGAAATTGTCATATCACAATACATGGATAACACATGGGTTTTACTTTTAAGAATCTCACCATGTTTATCAAACTCATTTTATTTTACAATACCGAGCTCGGTTTTATTTCCACATACACTATCTGTTTTAATAGGTGTGACTAGGAAGCAGGCCTACTTCCATAGTCACGGTGACCAGCCTATTCAGTGGGACCTTTCTCCCACCAGGTCTGACACCA
Source organism: Plectranthus barbatus (assembly GCA_026898455.1). Taxonomy (NCBI): domain Eukaryota; kingdom Viridiplantae; phylum Streptophyta; class Magnoliopsida; order Lamiales; family Lamiaceae; genus Plectranthus; species Plectranthus barbatus. Next base: position 63,621 of record JAPKLW010001648.1, on the reverse strand, counting down.
AGTGCACTAATCTCGGCTCAGTGAGACACGAGATCCGATCGTTTATAAGTACCTTGACATTAAATGCCCAAGGCTCTGGCCGTATTCCCCGGCTCAGATTTCACATATACTCTCTAGCCGTTTCTCGACTTAGAGGACAGATAGGTAATGCAAAACAGAAATCATTTCAGATATGACAATTTAATTCAAAACAAAACATGTTTTCCATGATTTTCACAAATAGGACTCATAGTCCGAAATCACATTTTATAATTTAATAGGAAAGCCCACCTGAGAAATTCACGTCAAAAATACTTCGATCCCCTTAGTTCACGTTCACACATTCACTTCATCACAACGCATTCCTTCAATAAGTCAATTTGAAATAGAATTTAAATTGAACTCTAGATCAAATTTGCGAACTAAAAGATCGATAGATGCATTATTCATAATCTAGATTTTCATCTAAAATTTTATTTTTCAGACCATTTCTAGTTAAGATCCCAAAATTAAATATACACTTGAAATCTATAGTACTTCAGACATTAATTACACTAAAATAAACATTTTTGGATCTCATTAATCTCTTGAAATCAAAAGAGATCTTTATTTATTTTATTTTATTAGAAGTCCATAGGCCAACACAAAGTCTTTATTTCAAAAACATAATGGTCTGATTATAAACCTTATATTAAAGAATAAAGTTTTTTAACCAATTAAATACAAGTATATTTTTGTTGTTCTACAAAGTGAAGTTGTTGTAGCAAAGAAGACAACATCATAACTCCTAACAATTACTACTAAGTTAACATCTATCATTCTTAGTGATCTAGAGTTACAAGTCTATCGATTGTTTTTCCCGAACAAAACTCAGGGTCGGTCCAAGCCCTCCCCATTTCACTAAACACTACAGTTAATAAATAGGTTCCTGAAATGCTATTATGTTCGACTTGTAAACATATTTCTTCTCAAGTTTTTGTTCACACTCCCGATAAATGGTATAATTCTCTCAACACCACATTCCAAAATAGTAGTGTAAGAAGGGTACCTCTGTGCTTTTTCTGCAGAGAAGTAGAAATGGGATGACGAATAGGGCTTATCTCCAAGAATCATTATTTAATTCCTTACACCTAAATTAACACTAAATAAAGATAATTCTCACCTTCTTTCTTCTACCTCCTGAGAAATAGTAAGAAAGGTTAAAAAGAATTGAAAATGGGATCTTACCCCTTCGTTTTTGGTTCTCTCTGGATGTGTTGTGGCGAGAGGATAGGATTTATAACGCCTTTGATCACTTGTATTTAATTGCAGCACAAAAGATAAAACTATTTTTTTCTCTCCTCGATTTCTCTTTTCGGCCATCAATTTGTAGAAGAACGATGATGGTGAGCTTTCTCTCTCAGACCTCTCCTCTAAAACTTCACGTAATGAATATAATAGATAAGGACATGAGGTGTATAAAATTTGGTGGTGATAAGTGACTGGTACAAAATCTTCCAACCATGCCTATTTAAAAATATCAAACACAATTTTATTATTAAACAAAATCAATATAAGAGATTTTGCTGACTTCCAATGCTTTTTTTTTTCTTAAAATAATATTACATAGGTGGTTTAGTACCTTAAAGAAAATATATTTTTCATTATATAAATAAACTATTATAAATAATAATAATAATTGAAATGTTAAATAAACTCATTCTTAAATCACTCATATACAACCTACAAATTAAAGAGGGAGAAAGAGGTACACTAAGATGTAGTTAAACCATATTTGGATCATTAAATTTAATGTTTATGAATTTAAAAAAAATACGGATACTACAGGGATCCTGTTGAGCAGAAGGTGGTGATCAGTAGAGATGTTGTGTTTGATGAGAAGTCGATGCTGCAGTCGTATGAAGATAAGGTGCAGGTGGAGGTGGAGTTGGATCACATTCCAACAATTTCTGATAAAGGAGAGAGTTCGAGTTCTACACCTGATGATATTATTCATGATGATGGTGGCGCAACTGATGCACCGGAGAGCTATAAGTTAGCTCGGGATAGAGTGAGACGTACAAATATACAAGCTCCAGTCAGGTTTGGTTATGAGGATATAGTAGCATTTGCTCTTAATGTTACTAGTGTGGATCCTCATAATTTTCAGGAAGCAATTTCTTGTGAGAATAAAGACAGATGGAAAGCTGCAATGGAAGAAGAGATGAATTCTGTGCACAAGAATCAGACATGGGAGCTGGATGTTCTTCCAAAAGGGAAGAAGGCTATTGGATGCAGATGGATTTACACAAGGAAGTCATCAGTAACTAGAAAAAGGAGGGGAAAGGTTCAAGGCTCGATTAGTGGCCAAAGGATACTCGCAGCAGAAGGGGATTGACTATGATGAGACATTCTCCCCTGTGTTCAGGCATACTTCGATTAGGGTTGTACTTGCATTGGTGGCTAGTCAGGATTTGCACTTGGAGCAGATGGATGTGAAGACTGCTTTCTTGCATGGTGATCTCGTGGAGCCTATTTACATGCAGCAGCCAGAGGGTTTCGTTCAACCGGGGAAGGAGCATTTATTTTACAGGTTGAAGAAATCCTTGTATGGTTTGAAGCAAGCATCGAGACAATGGAATATACGGTTTGATGCGTATATGGTGAAGATTAGCTACAAGCGTTGTGAGTTTGATTGCTGTATTTATACTAAGAGCCTTGGTGATGGTTCTTGTATTTTTCTGTTACTTTACGTTGATGACATGCTTATTGCTGCTAAGAATATGCGTGATATTGTTGATCTGAAAAACCTTTTGAGTCTGGAATTTGAGATGAAGGATTTAGGGGCTGCGAAGAAGATTCTTGGGATGGAGATTCACAGAGATAGAGGATCAAAGAAGCTGTGGTTATCTCAGAAAGGTTATGTGGAGAAGGTGCTGCAGAGGTTTGGGATGGATAAATCAAAACCGGTGAGCACTCCATTGGCAAACCACTTCAAGCTGTCTTCTGATCAGTGCCCTAAGTCGGATAAGGAGATTCAAGATATGGTGGAGATACCTTATGCCAGTGCTGTTGGATGTTTGATGTATGCCATGGTATGTACTCGTCCTGATTTAGCTCATGTTGTTGGTCAAGTGTGCAAGTATATGTCTAAGCCGGGTAAACAACATTGGGAGGCAGTCAAGTGGATTTTTAGATATTTGAAGGGTACAGCGGGGCATGGTATTGTGTTTGGAGATCAGCGGATGGATCCTTTTGTTATAGGATATGTAGATTTTTATTATGCTGGGGACTTGGATGATAGGAGATCTACCACTGGGTATGTTTTTACTTTTGGTGGAGGTCGACTACTCAGCCTATAGTTGCTCTATCTACAACTGAAGCTGAATATATTGCTTTAGCAGAAGCAGTGTGGCTTGCTGGATTGGTTAGAGAGTTGGGTGTTCAGCAAGGTGGAGTTCTATTACATTGTGACAGTTAGAGTGTCATTCATTTGGCTAAGAATCAAGTATATCATGCTAGGACGAAGCATATTGATGTGAGGTTCCATAAGATCAGGGAATGGATTGCTTCTGGTGATATTCAGTTGGAGAAGGTTCATACCGAAGAGAATGTTGTTGATATGTTGACTAAGGCTGTTACTTCAGACAAATTCAAGCATTGCTTGGATTTGTTGAATGTTTTCTGCATGGTTCCCCCGGCCTGCTTGGTATGTCTTTGTAGGGATGCTCGCTATTATGTTCTCCTAAGGAGGAGATTTGTTAGTATGGCTCATATATTGACAAAGGAAGGAGGTAGGCAGATGCCTGTGATCGATTAGTTGGGCTGGGGGTGCGGGGGCGGAGCCCCCGCGGTACGGTACAGGGTATTTTGGGGATTTTATACCTTGTAGGGTTTTAGTATAAATACATGATGTATTGATGTATTTGAGATACTGAGTTAATAAAATTCGACTGCTCCGCCGTGGACGTAGGCACATTGCCGAACCACATAAATCTTGTGTTCTTTACTTTTTTGTCTTTAATTCGTATGCCAAATTGTCATCGTTTCACAACACATACACATCTCTTGCGAAATCAAAATGAGTTCATCAAGAAGAGCATGGATCGTAGCAGCGAGCGTGGGCGCCGTAGAGGCACTCAAAGATCAGGGATTTTGCAGATGGAACTACGCTCTGCGCCTTCTTCAGCCGCGGGCCAAATCCAATCTCAGATCTTACGCTCACTCTAACAAGCTTTCACCGTCTTCTGCGAATGCGATCGCCACAAAGAGGCAGCAGCAGCAGAAGCTGAAGCAATCAGAGGAGTCTCTCAGAAAAGTCATGTATTTGAGCTCTTGGGCTACCAATTAATTATTCTTGCCCATTTTTACAATATTTAATCTGTATATATTGATCTTTATCAATAGAGAGTTTTGAAGCTATATATCTGCTACCTTCTCTTGATTACATTATTATCATGTTGTTGCCTGTTGCCACGTAAATTCAACAATATTAAGACCACACATTATGAAATACATAATAAAAAAATATATAGTATCATGATTTCATCTAGCTGTTTTATTAGTTGGGAGTAACTCAAATTTCAAAGGGAAATAATTTAACTAATAGGCTGAGATCTATTGAATATCCAAATTTAAAAAGCATGATTATTCAGTTTTTACCAGATTAAAAGAACTAATCATACAAAAATAATTATGAAAAAATTATTCAGCCACATCTAGTCTGATAAACTATATCTTTATCTATTTATTAGCTTTAGTAGTATATGATGATGTTAGACATTTCCATGTTTACAAAGTTTAACATCAAAGTCTAACATATTTATTTGTTAATGTTATACTTTCTCTCTGCTGCTTGTAAAAGTTGTTATAATTGATTCCTAATTTTTAGGGATACATATTTTTACTTCAAATTTGTTTTTGTTTCTGGTCCTATTTTTCAGGGAGCGCCCCCACGACTTAACCACTGCCTACGTGAGTCTGTGAGCAGCTTTATGAATTTATTCATCGAGCAAGTGGACGTGGGAAGATTGCACAACACACGACTGAGCGAAGTGAGGACGTGGGTTCTGAGATTGTGCGCTCCAAAGGAAGTGAAAGAATAAAAGGAAGATCAAGACTTGAAGACTGTGTGCGATAGAATTACAACTTCCAGAAAAAGTCTCAAGGCTTGCCATCTTCCACCCTTGCTAATCTCAACCTTTCGAATACCTTCTTTAGAGTGTAGAGTCAATCACCGGAGAGTGAATCCTAAGATTGAGGAAACGCTATTGAGGATCGATTAGTTTAGGTTAGTAAGTCTTGTAATCAAATTTACTCTAAGGAGTGAACTTAGAGGAAATTTGAGTTATTTTGTTTATTTTATTTCCTGTGTAAAAATCTGTTTTTACTAGTGAAATATTTTTGTCATGAGGCAGTCTGGGTTTTAGAAATAATTCCCAGACAAAGTTATCCGCTGTGCTGTGTATTTCTGATTTTACATTTGTTCCACTTTCACTACACTCTAACATTAACAATCGTTTTGGTAAATTCGGGCACTACATTTCATCAATTGGTATCAGAGCCTTTACTTGACGTACTAAGTAACTGTTCCTGAGTGCAGTTTACCAAAATGGATTCTTCGAGTTCAGCTTGTTGACCACCAGTTTTGGAGAGTAGTGGGAGTAATTATTCAATGTGGAAATCTCGCATGACAATCTACATCAAATCTTTTGATGAAAGTGCGTGGGTTGCAGTCCTTGATGGTTGGTCACCACCAAAGATGACGGTTCCTGACCCAACAGATGCAACAAAGGAAAGGACCACATTGAAACCAGAAAATCGTTGGACTGCAGAAGAATGGCTTATTCCTAACTGTAATGCTAAAGCATTGAATGCCATTTTTGTGTCTGTTGATGTACCCTGTTTCAGGTTAATTACAAGCTGTTCAGAGGCTAGAGAGGCATGGCTTATTCTGCAGGCAAAATGTGAAGGAACTGCTAGTGTCAGAAAGACAAAGATGAGACTTCTCACAAACAGATTTGAGAATCTCAGAATGCAAGATGAGGAAACTATTGCTGAATACTACGAGCGATTGGCTGCTATGGCAAACGAGGCATAAGCCTTGGGGGAGCCTATCAGCAATAATAGGCAAGTAAGTAAATTGCTAAGATCTCATCCTGAGAGATTCAATATGAAGATATCTGCAATAGAGGAAGCGCGGGATCTTGATGCTCTAGAAATTTCAGAGCTAGTAAGCATTCTTACTACGTTCGAGATGAATCTGATTGAACAGAAACATGACTATCGAGGAAAAAGCATTGCGCTTCATGCTGGGAAATCAGTAAAACATGTGAATTCACCATGTACTCCCAAAATAACTTTTCCTGAAGATGAGACTGATGACGAATTGGTCGATGAAGAAAGTCCTAGCCTTGCTCTCTTAACAAAGAAGTTCAACAAACTTGTTCGCTCTTTGAAGAAGGACAACAAAGACACAGATTTCAGGAGAAGATCTGCTCCAAATCTCTCTACAGCAAATTTTTCATGAAATTCTTCAGGTTCTTCAGTTTTTCCTAAAAGAATTGGAGATAGCACATCCAAGAAAGGAAAAAGGGGTTTCTCTGAAAAGTCTAACATTGACAATGTAAAATGTCATGGATGTTCTGGACTTGGTCACTATGCTAACGAGTGTCCTATGGTTCTAAGGAGGAAGAAATTGAATTTCAGTAGTACTTTGAGTGATGATTCAGAGTCTGAAGAAGAATCTGATGATCAAGAACAAGTTGTTCTATTTGTTCGAATTGAAGAACTAGAAGAATGAGAAGTTAACATGGAAATTGAAGAAGAATCTGAAACTAGTGAAATGGAAGAAGATTCAGTGGATCCTTACCTACCTCTGGAGAATAATACAAACTGGTATGATCACTCTGAAAAATTTCCGGAATTTGTTAACTTGGTTTCTGTCTCATCTCAGGTTGAACAAACTTCAAAATTTACCACCTCACCCAAGGAAATGGAAACTGCTGCAACCTATTTCAACTTGGTTGATAAAAAGTGTGAAGAACAAGCTACCGAAATCAACAAAATAAAGGAAGAAAATCTGTCGTTAAGAAGACAGTTGGCTCGACTAGAAGCCATTCTTACCCGCGGAGATTTGGAAGTGCAAAATCTCAAAGAAAAGGTGAAGGAGGCTGATGTAGTTTTTGACAGGATTAATAGAGGTAAAAGATCTCTGGATGAAATCTTAGCCACGAAAACTTCAGACGGTAGTGGCTTAGGGTATTCTCAACTTCATTATGCATATCCCAGTTTATTTCAATATGAAAGTAACACTATGAAATTTTGTAAGTCTGAGTCCTCTGCTGATAAGTCAAACATGTCTGAGTCTAACATACATGACTCTAACATTCTGAGCAAAGCACACATGAGAAGGGTAAGTCTAAAATTTATATTTGTCACTATTGCAATAGAACTGGTCATATTAAACCTTTCTGTAGGATGCGAATTGCAGACGAAAACAGGAAAGTGGGTAAGAAAAACAAGAAAGAGTTTTGCAATGTTGTTTATACTTCTCTAAAGTCTAACATTGCTGGTACCTGGTATTTTGACAGTGGTTGCTCTAGACATATGACTGGAGACAAATCTTGTCTGACTGAATTTTCAGAACTGAATGGAGGGTCTGTGACTTATGGAGGTGGTGCGAAAGGCAGGATCTCTGGGAAAGGAACTCTGAATGTTCCAGATTTTCCAAAACTCAAACAAGTTCTGTTTGTTGAGGGACTTACTGCTAATCTGATTAGCATCAGTCAGTTGTGTGATGATGGAATGATTGTTAAGTTCGATAAAGATGTTTGTCAAGTATATGATCAAACTAACAAGTGTGTTATGTTTGGTAGCAGGACAAATGACAACTGTTATCAGGCTAATCAAGAAGGAAAATGTTTGATCAGCAAACTAGATGAAGCAGATCTTTGGCATCAGAAGTTAGGTCATGTTAATGTCAGAAGCATTCAAAAACTTCTGAAGTATGATGCTGTAAAAGGACTACCAACTCTAAAGTTCAACACTGACAAAGTGTGTGGAGACTGTCAGGGAGGTAAACAAACTAAATCCTCACATCCTATTTTGAATATCATTAATACTAATGGATGTTTTGAGTTGCTTCATATGGACCTAATGGGACCAATTGAAGTTGACAGTCTTGGTGGAAAAAGATATGTGCTTGTTTGTACAGATGATTTCTCCAGATATACTTGGGTTGAGTTCATGAGGGAGAAATCAGAAACATTCGAACTCGTCAAAAAGTTGTATAGAAGATTCAGAAAAATGTTTCAAGCCGAAGTGATCAGGATCAGGACAGACCATGGAAGAGAATTCGAAAACGAAGACTTCTCAAATTTCTGCATCAAGAAAGGAATCACTCAAGAGTTCTCTGCTCCTAAAACTCCATAGCAAAATGGAGTGGCTGAAAGGAAAAATCGAACCATTCAAGAGATGGTCAGAGTCATGCTCAACTCAAAACATTTGTCAAAGAAACTCTGGGCTGAAGCAGCTAATACGGCTTGTCATCTTATCAACCGAGTATATCTTCGACCAAGAAGTACTATGACTCCCTATGAGTTGTTGAACGGGAAGAAGCCAAATCTGAAGTATCTTCATGTGTTTGGATGTGTCTGTTACATTTTAAATGATCGTGATTATCTCAGCAAACTTGATGCTAGAAGCAACAAGGGGTTATTTCTAGGCTACTCTTCCAACAGCCGTGCTTACAGAGTTTATAATCTTAAAACTCAAACAATTCAGGAATCTACCAATGTTGTATTTGATGATGCAGGATCACTGAGAACCAAAGAAGATCATATAGATACATCACATCTGATTGAAGAAGAACCAGAAAGTTCTAACTCAAAAGATGTTAATGTTAGACCTTTATCAAGTCTAACATCTCCTCAGGAGTCAGACTCTGACAGAGACGAGAATGAGATTCTCTGAGATGCAAATAGAAGAGAACCTCCGTTGCACATCAAGAAAGATCACCCTACTTCTCAGGTTATAGGAAGCATTAATGAGGGTGTTCAAACCAGGAGAAAACCACCAGTTAACTACAAAGAAATGGTAAAACTGGTTTGTATGTCTTCTAAATTTAATCTTCTTCATTCAAGTTGCTATTTATCTCTCACTGAACCTAGAACAGTTTCTGAAGCCCTTAGAGATGAACATTGGATTCGATCTATGCAGGAAGAGTTGAACCAATTCGTTGCTAATGATGTGTGGACACTTGTTCCTAGACCTGAAAATAAAAACATCATAGGAACAAAGTGGATTTTTAAAAATAAAACTGATGAAAAAGGGAATATTGTTAGGAATAAGTCTAGACTTGTAGCTCAGGGTTATACACAAGTAGAGGGGATTGACTTTGATGAAACATTTGCCCCTGTAGCTAGACTTGAATCTATACGCATTTTAATTGTTGTGGCTTGTGCAGCAGACTTTGCTCTCTTCCAAATGGATGTTAAAAGTACTTTCCTAAATGGAATTCTTAATGAAGAAGCATTTGTTGAACAACCGAAAGGTTTTATTGATCCTCACAAACCTGATCATGTTTTTAAACTGAAAAAAGCTCTGTATGGATTAAAACAGGCACCTAGGGCCTGGTATGAAAGACTAACAGATTTCTTGTTACAGATTAACTTTATTAGAGGAAATGCAGATAAAACGTTGTTCATCAAACATGAAGGAAAAGACTTTACCATAGCACAAATCTATGTGGATGACATAGTTTTTGGTGCTACAAACTCCAGACTTGTTGATAGCTTTGTGAAAAGTATGTCTGATACTTTTGAAATGAGCATGGTTGGTGAATTAAACTACTTTTTGGGACTACAGATTAAGCAAACTCAAAATGGTGTCTACATCTCTCAGAGTAAGTATGCAGGTAATTTAGTCAAAAAATTTGGACTTGAGTCGGCTAAACATCTCAGAACGCCAATGGGAACAAGCTGTCACCTCAACAAAGACACAAGTGGTGTTAATGTTGAACCCACACTGTATAGGGGGATGATTGGAAGTCTTCTCTATCTTACAGCAAGTAGACCTGATATACTTTTTAGTGTTGGAGTGTGTGCAAGATACCAAGCTGAACCTAAAGAATCCCATCTTAAAGCTGTTAAACGTATTATTAGATATATTGCTAGAACTACTAATATGAGATTATGGTATACCAAATCCTCAAACTTTGACATTACAGGATATTGTGATGCTGACTGGGCTGGTGACGTGGATGATAGAAAGAGCACCAGTGGAGGATGTTATCTGATAGGTTCAAATATGGTTGTCTGGGCAAGTAAAAAACAAAATTGCATTTCCTTGTCTACAGCTGAAGCAGAGTACATTGCCGCTGCCAGCAGTTGCACTCAATTACTATGGATGAAACAGATGCTAAATGACTATGGTATTGATTCTGATTCCTTAACTCTTTTCTGTGATAACTCAAGTGCCATTGAAATTTCAAAGAACCCTGTTCAGCATTCACGAACAAAACATATTGACATTAGGCATCACTTCATTCGTGATCTAGTGGAGAAAGATCTAGTGTCTCTGAAATATATACCTACTAGAGATCAAATAGCTGACATTTTTACCAAGGCCTTGGATTTTGAAAGATATTCTTTTCTTCGAAATGCCCTGGGAATGTGCAATTCCCCTCAGTAATAACTTAAATCTTTGTGCCTGTTAGAGTTCATACTTGTTATTGTTAGAGTTTTTTTTTTTGTGATTTATTTTGTCATGTTATAAAGTCAGAAACACAAGTGTGAGGTTTCAGACTATAAAATGTGATTGATGTATTCATTGCTAAAAACATAAAAAGTACTGTGAGTTGAACGTTGTTAGAACACAACTCATGTGGAAAAATATTAGAATAAAGCAATGATTATTTTTTTTGTCAACTAGTACTGGAGGTTGGAGTTGATTAGGCACACAACCTCTGTGGAAGGATGTTGATAATTTCACAATGTGTAACTCTAACAATATCTTGTTAAACTCTTGAACATGCTGTGTTATTTGTTTTATTACTCTAGGTCATTGCTATTTCTCAGGGATATGTTTTCTCTTTCCAAATCTTTCACCATCTAAGTTCTAGGCTTCAGTTATTTGATCCTATCTAGGTTAAATTCCATTTGAAACACAAAATCCTATTCCTTGATTTTCGAATATGAAGAGAACTAATTCAGATTTGTTAGTTCGAATTTTCTGGCCAGGGTTCCCTTGTTTTTCGCTCTCTACTATTTCTTTTTTATTCTATTTAATCCCCTTAGTTTTCACATCTCTTGTCACTTCACGACACATTTAACCAAGGAGCAACTCTTCGACTTCATAGTCTACAGTGCTCTCGTTCTTCTTCCTCTTTTGTGTCTCAGGTCACCATGGCAGACAAAATCCAAGAACTTCTCAAAGCAGTCCTAAGCTCCGGCGATCTTCAGGCCCTACAAAATTCCATCTCTAAAGCTTTAGCCGACCAAAAAGTTTCACCCTCTCAAACTTCTCCTATTCCTTTTTCTACTGAAATGGCTAATCCTTCTGAAAAACCAAAATCTCCACCTCCCTCGTCATCTCAAGTTCAACCTGAAAACCCTACTGTAATCTCTCAACCGATCACCGAAAATTCCTGAAACTCTCTCGCAACCTGCATCCTCTGAAACCAAAATCGATTCATCTTCTGATCTTCCTCCTTCTTCAACCACTGAACCCTTGACTGAGAAACCGTCATCTCTGCTGCCTGATTCTTCCGAGAAATCTTGTCCTAAAGCTTCCGCACCCTCTGATGAAAACCCTATTCCTGAGTCTGACAAATCCCCTGTCAGAGTTGAGCGTACTGAGGCAGATATTCTTTTCGACAAGGAAACTGAGGAAATCCTTCGTGAGCCCCCTATTGCTCAAATCTTTCCCGGCGAAGCAGAAAATCCCATTTACCCAGAGAATCTAGGAGACTTGCATGCTATTGATGAAGGCCTCAAGGTTGCAGGTATACCTCCTTATCCAACTCGACGGTCTGGACGTCTATTTCAGGATAACATTGATAGAACCAAGAAGGATAGGCCAAGGAGAGGGCGTGGTGGTTCCATCAGACAGGCCCAAAGTACTCTAAAGGATTCTGCTCATGTGCCAAGTCCAGCATATGAATTCCCTCCGTCCAAACCAGAAAAGTCCAACATTAACATATCAGATGAAGGTGGACTCTCGGATGATACAGCCTCTGATGAAAACTACAAAATGGACCCTCGAGAGATGGTTGATAGCTCGGAAGATGATAGTGGTTCCCCTGTTCCTGAAAAGAAAGTAAAAAAACCGGTGCAGAAGATCTCCCGTAGTACTGCTGAAAAAAGGCGAAAAGAAAAGGCTGAGACAACCTCCTCTACAAGTCAGAAGCCAAAGGCCTCAAAGAAAAGATCTCCTTCTGCTTCTGAGGCTGCTGAAACTCTTCAGACACTGAAAAGGCCCAAGAGAAATCAATCTGAATCCACTTCGGCTACTCCAGCCAAAGGTACTCCTACGGCGCATGGTGGAAGCAATTACTGGAGGAGAAATGAAACGGTGGCCAAGCAAGGGATTGCCCGGGTCCAGTCTGACTTACAAGCATGCTGCCCTCTTCAAGATTAGCATCCATAACTGGACTCCATCCAAGAATGCCACTCTGTTTACCAAAGAACAAGCCTATCTGATTCACTGCATTGCAAAAGGCCTCCCCTTCAATTTGGGAGATATTATTTTTTCAAACATCTGCAGGGCTGTTCTCAAAGTTGATGGATCTCTTCTTCCACATACATGCCTCATCTACGGGCTTATCCAGCGAGCTGGAGTTACTGATCAAGGTGGTGATCTCATTGCTGATGCCAAGTTGTTGGTGTTTGAGCAGACTCTAACACGCACAGGTGGCCGGGTCAAAGATCTTCCGTATCTTCCCAGTGATGATGAGATGAAGGATGCAGTTCCTCCCAGTCCTCCTGCCCCTCCAGCTTCTTCTTCAGCTCCGGCGGATCTTCACAGTGCTCTGCACAGCCTTACCACAGTCATCACTCAGCTCAACTCCCTCACTGCTTCTCTGCTACAAATTCATGATGTTTTTTCTGCAACCATTCAGGGGGAGAGCAAAACTGGTGTCGATGGCAACGAAGAGGATGATGAGGAAGACGAGTGAACCATTCATATCCCTTGGTTCTTTAAGTTTCTGTTTTTGCTGGACAAATTTCCTTTTGTGTTTTTGCTGAACAAATGTTTTGTTTTGGTTTTGGATACTGTTTAATTCAGGGGGAGTAATTTTTACCTCTGATGTTTAATTTCAAGTATCTTTGTTTTTGCTGAAGTTTAATTCAGTTGTCTTTATTTAATTTGCTATGGATGAACCATACTTATATGTTGTGGATGATCCAATGTTCTGTGTTTGAATACTTTATCATGGCTGAACCATGAATGTGTTCGGTTTGAGGAATGGCAGCAGAAAAAGTCTAACATTAAGGGGGAGATTGATGATGTTAGACATTTTCGATGTTAAACTTTTACAAAGTTTAACATCAAAGTCTAACATATTTATTTGTTAATGTTATACTTTCTCTCTGCTGCTTGTAAAAGTTGTTATAACTGATTCCTAATTTTTAGGGATACATATTTTACTTCAAATTCGTTTTTGTTTCTGGTCCTATTTTTCAGGGAGCGCCCCCACGACTTAACCACTGCCTACGTGAGTCTGTGAGCAACTTTATGAATTTATTCATCAAGCAAGTGGACGTGGGAAGATTGCACAACACACGACTGAGCGAAGTGAGGACGTGGGTTCTGAGATCGTGCGCTCCAAAGGAAGTGAAAGAATAAAAGGAAGATCAAGACTTGAAGACTGTGTGCGATAGAATTACAACTTCCAGAAAAAGTCTCAAGGCTTGCCATCTTCCACCCTTGCTAATCTCGACCTTTCGAATACCTTCTTTAGAGTGTAGAGTCAATCACCGGAGAGTGAATCCTAAGATTGAGGAAACGCTATTGAGGATCGATTAGTTTAGGTTAGTAAGTATTGTAATCAAATTTACTCTAAGGAATGAACTTAGAGGAAATTTGAGTTATTTTGTTTATTTCATTTCATGTGTAAAAATCTGTTTTTACTAGTGAAATATTTTTGCCATGAGGCAGTCTGGGTTTTAGAAATAATTCCCAGACAAAGTTATCCGCTGTGCTGTGTATTTATGATTTTACATTTGTTACACTTTCACTACACTCTAACATTAACAATCGTTTTGGTAAATTCGGGCACTACATTTCATCAGTATAAAAACAACATACAAAATATTTTTCAAGTTTTTTTATTTTGTATTAACATTTTTGTATACATATTTTGGATATCTTTTAAATAATAGATAATTAACCATGAAGACATCAAAATGTGATATTATAATCCTCTCTAAACATGTCATAAATGTTCACAAAATTATTGTTTATCAGCTACTCGTGTAGTAGGAGTGTTAATTGACATTATATGTCTACTTCGAATTCCATTTTCACTTGTAGGTGAAGAATATTTCAACATGATTTTCAAAATACAATTTAATGTTTTTTGTACGATATAGGAGTTATAACTTAAAAATTACTGAAGTAATTTAATGGAGTTGGTTTATTGATGAGTAGTCTGGTTGCAAGCTATTTTATAGAAATATTAATTAATAATCCACTGGATTGAATTAGTAGTTTAGTGTGAATGGTTGATCTGTAGACTGTTTTAGTACTCATCCCAATTTCTGGCATTAATTAAATTATATTTTGAGTGGTTAATTAAATTATATTTTGAGTAGTTGATTGAAGAGCATGATTGCAAGCTATTTTTTAAAAAACAAAAAAAAACATATTACAATTCAACCATTATTATAAATAATTTTCATCACCCACTTCAAAAAATCGATGTTCATACAACTTCTTACTATCCTGCATGAACCTAGTTTATGTGTTGTTAGTTCCGATTAATCAGAGTTTAGAATATATACACAATGGAATACAAGACTACGGAAGCACTCTAAAGCTCTCACTCGTCAAGTTCTGTAGTCTCTCACCAGAAGCTTAAGTTTAGCATGATGAGCTTACTTTCGAAGCTATTCAGCTTTCCGTGTATCACTAAGTGAACACGAGACTCAGAATCTACGTATTCTTGAGTTACCATTTGGTAGTTTTTCTTTCCAAGAAAAACTACAATAGTCAAGTACATCTTGTACTCTGACTCTTAATCGCAAACTTCTGTAGAAGAGAAAGTTCACGGGGAACTCTAAACACCCCATTCTAGCAACGAGGAGACTGAGTGGTTTGCCCACACTCTAAGGATGAGTGGTTTGCCCACACTCTAAGGAGCGGCGAAGCGAGGAACCAAGCAAGGATCAAGCGAGTGCACTTGTGGATCGGTGGACGGGGCATTCACCGATAATCAATAGATCGTAGGAGCACCTGTAAACGTTCTAAGCTTAGTGAATTTTCAGACCAAGTGTCTGAAGAGTGAACGTAGGACGGTTTAGTCAACCACTATAAAATGTTTGTCGTTTACTAGTTTATTTCTTTATTTGTCAGTATAGCTTTATCAAGTGTTGGAGTATATTCTGAATACTGATAGTTTAGCTAGAGTAAACGCACCGTACTTAAGTGTTTTCAAACAGACCAAACTGACTCATCAATCTCAGCTTGGATAAACAGATATTTATTTCTGCTGCTCATCTATATATATATATATTAAAACAATACCGGATATTAAATATGGTAAGTTTGAGATGCATTAATTGTTCGTTAAAAAATATTTAGTTCATTAATTAATATGTAAAACATTCTATAATTATACATAATCAAAAATCTATTGGAGATTAAGTTTTATTGTTAGGAAAATCATTTTAATAGATATAATTTAACAACTATAAAATTATTTGATAATAATTTATGAATGTTTAATTATATGTAGATATAAATTATTATTTATTATAATATTAGTTGGCCAATTAATTCACATTTTATATATTATTTTAATTCATACATAGCATAGTTTTAGTTGGCCAAATAATTATGGAATTATATCTAGATCTTAACGACATATTCATATAATTAGGATATTAGATGATATATTTAATAAAATATTATTAAATAGTTTAAGTTATTAACTAAAGAAAATATGTAAGATTTTAATCTACATATTCTAGGTAAATATGTGTAAATCTATTAGATTGATTTCTCTTGAATTATTATTTCTCTAAAATTAATCTATAGAAATCTATTTGACCGATTTATGGCACTTTTAACAAAATATCATCAAATCGTTTACTTTATTTAAGAAATGAATTATGGAAGATTTTAATCTATATATTTTAGGGAAATATATATAACACAATTATATTGATTTTTCCTGAATTATTATTTTTCTATAATTAATCTATACCTTTTCGAAAAATCTGTATAATTCAAGTATAAATCAATTATATTAGACTGATTTTAGGATTACACAAATTAAATTTTAGGATTAGGTCTATATATATTAGGAAAAATATGTACAAATCAATCATATTGATTTTTTTTCTTAAATATTATCTCCCTGTAATTAATCAACATATTATTGTGTGAAAACATTCTTTAATTATCTCCCTGAAATAAGTAGACAAATTATGATTAATTAAAAAAATGAAAATATGTATCAAATTTTAGATTTTTTTTTTCTCTGTTTCGAAATCTTCTCTATTTTAGTTAAAACATTTTAAAATCTATACAATCTCAAATGTCTTAGTTACATAATTAATTACGCAAATACAAGTGTTTAAATTAGTTTTGAAATCTTAAGTTAATTACCTATTTAAATTTTAATTCGATCGATTTAAATAAAATATATAATTCCATAATTGTTCTTCTATAAATTTGTATTAATTATTATAGGATATTGTGCTAAGGGGTTTAATTATATATAGTACTAAATTTCTTTCAATTAATTTAGTAGATCATGAATTGAAAAAATATTTATGGTAAATGTGGGTGATTGATTTCAATGAGATGGTGTTTCCTTATCAAATTTAGTGATTCTCCCTATATAAAGCACATATCCACACCACCTAATATAATGAACATAATTCAATCCGATCAAATAGAGAGCTCGAATTAAGCAAGAAAGAAAAGGTCTATGTCTATTTTTCTTCTTCTATCATGTATATCTATATATCCAAGTTAATATTATAAATCTTATAATACATCATTTTTTAATAAGGAACTTTGTTTTTGTGCAGTCATTGCAGGTGTGGAGGGTAAAGAGAAACACACGATTGCAGATTGTGACAAAATGGATTTCAAAGAATTGTGCACAAGATTTTACGAAGGAGTAGGATCATGTGCTCCTAATCGAATATATATTATTGTTTGTAATTGCACCTACGATTATGATTTATACCTCATCAATGTTTGTACTTCATTCATACAAAATTATGTAATAATATACATACAAGATTTTATGAGAACTATAAAATTATTGATTTTGGGAAGTATTTTAATTATAATAAGCATTAATATTTGTTTCTATATTTATTGAATATGAAACAAGTAAATATGGCCGATCCAATAATATAGTTTAATTATTTGTTGATTTTTATGATATTGAGAATTTTTTGCATTCGAACCGAAACTTGTGCTTCAAAGTTGGCAACATCGACTCATTGTTTTGATCTTGATTATTTGATCTCATTTGAGAATTTTATTCAGGAAAATACATTTTGTAATTGAGTATGATAGTACAAGTTGAGTTCTAATTGTGCATTTCATCATTTTTTTTCCTTTCAAATAAGTAAGTATAATTATTTAATTAAAAAATATGGATATTATATTAGTGTTTTTAATGAACAATAAAATTTGAAGTCGGTAAAATATTTTAAAATTGAATTATCTTATATTATAAAGAAACAAGGGTTGCACAAATTAATCTATATTTTTAAGGGAATATGTGTGATTTGTGATTGATCTTAACTTAATTGTTATTTCCCTAAAATATTTGGAGGAATTATTATCTGTTTTCAAGAAAATAAAAAGATGTATCAACTGAATTTAAAAATACTTCGTAGCTATACTTTAATTTTTTTTTGAAAATATACATATTTTGTATATATATAAATTAGTTAAATTAGTTTTTCCATAATTATTATTTTCATATAACATTCATGAGAAGAAGAATAAATTTTCAAGAATAGGTCAATATGTATCAAATTAGATATTAGAGATTTTACGACTTTTATTCCAAGATCTTAAAAATATATATATTTTGGAATATGCATTAATTAAGTCAATATGTATCAAATTAAATATTAGAAATTCTACTACTTTTATTCCAAGTTCTTAAATATATATATATTTTGGAATATGCATAAACCAGTTAGATTCATTTTTCCTTATAACATATGTGAGAATTACTATTCACATAGATAAATGTTTTGTTTATTATTTTTATATAATTATAATCATAATACCAAAATTTAAGGGTAGGCCTGATATCAATTATTTTTCAATTGAGTTCATTAAAAACTTTATGGCAAATTCTCAGATGAGACGGTCTCATCATTTTTATTGTGAGACGAATTTAATGAAATGATATGTTTCTTTATTGCAAATAATCTATTTCTTTGTTGTAAATAATGCAATTTTTAAAAATGAAATGTTGTATTTAACTTATTTAAATAATGTATTAAGGTCCGTCTCACAGTAAAAAAATAGTGAGACCGTCTCTTAGAAGACCAACTCAAAATTTATATAAGGATACATATAACTTTTTTTTATTTAAAAATTAAGAAATAGGATATTTATTTCCTTATAATCCTAGATTAAAAAGAAACCAAGAGTACAAGAATTAAATCATATAATTAATTTATATAATTTAGAAAAATATAAATTATCCAATTAGATTGAATTTCCTTAATTATTATCTACTTATAATATGTTTGAGAATTATAATCCATTTTCAAGAAAAAAAAATATACGTATCATACTGAATTTTAAAATAATTTGCAATTATACAGTAAAATCTTTAAAATACATATATTTTGTATATGCATAATACAAGTAGATTAACTTTTTCTTAATTATTATTTCTCTATAGTTTTAATGCTTAATTTAATTAATCAATTGAAAATAACCAACAAAAAATATCATTTAGAGAGAAACTAAGTTTACACAATATTAAAAAAATTGGGACGAATCTAGATGAAAATTATTAAATGTAATTTTTCAGAAAATTTAATAGTATGTAGCACGTTATATGTTGTTTATTTGAATCTATCGAATTTATGTTACTTGACCGGTTAATCATATCACATATATTAAGTCCCCACACATCGTGTGGGGTGCCATACTAGTTTACATTAAACCGGGACCAACAAAGATAGATATGTATAAAAAATCAATGAAAATTTTTAATTTAATAATTTCATAAATTTATTTTCTTTTGGAAAAAAGATACTTACAAAATTGAAATTTTTTAATTTTAAAAAATCATTAATAATTTTTTTTTTGGATTGAAATTAACTTTAAATGTAGAGATAGAAAGAAATTTGAAGACAATCTGTTACTTACATCTACCAATTTCTAACATAAAAAAATTAATTTATTAAATTATTTTGCATAAAAGTTAAAAGGATATTTTTCTAAGATTGATAAACTCTTTAAAGCATTAAATGAAGAAATAAATCAAAATTACCCATTCCAATATTATGGGCATGCTATAATATGGCCACATTGCTTTTCCCTAAAAAAAAAATCAAAAAATTAATGGAGTCGATGTATAATCATGTATTGATGAAATCATGAAGGGTGTGGCTGCTAGCTATTTTACAGGAACAATTAATAATTTATTGGACTCAATTAGTAGTTTCGGGTGAATGGTTGATCTGTACACTATCCCAAATTGTATAGTTTCAATTATTTTTTAGTGCAATTGTATAGTTGTAAGTTGAATTAAGATATTTCATTTTCACAAAAATATTCTAATAATACAGATTTCATATATAAAAATTTAGGAATTAATTACTATATTAATTTAATCTAACTCATCATCAACTAAAAACAAAATTAAAGCAAAATAAGATTATAATATTTTATAATCTGCCAATCAGCATCAAGCTTGTAGCTCCCCAAAAATATGGCAGATGGGTTTTTTCCACGAGCTCATAGCATAATAAAATGCTGCAAAAACAGGGGGCTTTTCTTTTCTGTCTGCGCCCAAACCGCTCTTCCCATCCCTCTATATATGACTACTTCTATCACATCCCACCCTCACCACACTATCCTCCAATTCAAAAATTGAAACATAAAAATCTCAAATCAAAATGAACTCAGCTAGCAAAGCTTGGTTAGTAGCAGCGAGCGTCGGGGCCGTGGAGGCGCTGAAAGATCAGGGCTTCTGTCGGTGGAATTACGGTCTCCGACATCTTCAGCAGCACGCCAAGAATAACCTCAGATCTTACTCTCAGGCCACCAGACCTTCACCGGCGGCGAAGAGGCAGCAGCATCAAGAGAAGTTGAAGCAATCGGAGGAGTCTCTCAGAAAAGTTATGTATTTGAGCACTTGGGGCCCCAATTGATAGTAATATTCATCATTTCAAGATGATTGTGTATATATATCTTGAGACACGTATATTGAGATCGATTTGTTCTTAAACATTGTTGTTGCTTACCGTTGCCCTAATCCTCCTAGTTTTTGTCATTTCCTTCGCACTCTCTGTCATTTATTTAATTGCCTTGCGTTTGTACAAAATATCGTGATGCAAAACCGTTGTTGATATAATTCAAAACATGGTTTTGTTTTTTGAATTTTGCATGAATTGTTAAATGTGCACGAGATAGAATTAAAGAAATGTAACAAATGCACAAAATGTTAATACGGATCTGTTGCATGACTGTGGATCAAATTATCAATCATTCCTAGTTCTACACTTCTACTTGGTATTGTTTTGTCTTAATTATTAATTTTAATAATTAGTTAAAATTGGTATAAGGAAAATGTTGAATTATCTTAATTTTAATAATTAATTTTTAAGAACAAAAACTAAAATTCCTCTGCAACAGTGGCCGAACCCTAACTACCATCAAAAGAAGTAAGATTTTATAAGTTATGCATGTTGAGGATCAGATTGTTCAGAATTCGGAGCCCCGAGAACTATGAACGAAAGCGAACAGAGAATAGCATAACGAGAATATAGAAAACGTCTTAAATGAAAATACAAGTGGATCGAACTAGTCTAAAGGCAACAAAAAAATAGTGAGCTTTCGGATCTCTCAAACTAGTTGCTAATGAACGTGAGGGTAGGCCTTTTCTCTCTCTTTTCACACACGTCCTCAATGACGCTTAGAGGGGTATTTATAGAGGGTGGCTGTCATCTAGGGTTTCCATGATCTTCTCTCGGCAATTAGAAGTTGTTTCCGTGAAAATTGGGGTGGCTTAGCCATGTGGTAGTTAAGCATTTCCGGAAATCTCGCGAGCTAGGCGTTGCGCGTCTGTTGCCTCCTTTTGACCGTTGGGTGATTGCTAGGGCAGGCCACAGTTCTCATATCGAACCCTCTCCTTGTTGATCGGACTACTTTTGTCCTCGATCGAACTGCTTTCGTCCTGCTGGGCTACTTCTTTGTCGGACTCTGATCCCGGCGGACTGGGCTACTGTGATCTTAATGGGCCGACAGTGTTATCGACCCTCTATCAGGACTTACTGGGCTTCAAATCTGGTTCCCTATCGGGCCGGATCCGGGTCAGACCCCAACAATAGCCCCTTTGGCTTGGTTGGTCATGCCTGCCATGACCTGTCAAGTCAAAATAGTGATCGAACTCATGTTAGTGTGGAATTTTTCCCAAATTTTGGCCCTTTGGACTTCCTCATGGGTAGTCCGGCTTTAGTCGGGTGTTTATGAACATCTCCCGGCTTCGAGGACCAATTCCTCTATGGGGGTCCTCACCCGCGCATAGGGGTGGGAACAGGCTAGGTCAGGCCAGGCTTTGGCCCGAAAGGCCTGAGCCTACTACAAGTTTGATAGGCCTGAGCCTGGCCTATTATCTATGATAGGCCTTGAGATAGGCCTGGCCTTTTTAACGAAATAGGCCGGGCTTTTGGCCTTTTAAAAGTCTGTTCAAGCCTGTTTTATCATTTTTAAATTAGCATACATCTACAAATTAAAGTATAATAAAAATGTGATCAAATAAAATTTAACATATTCATAACACATCACACTAGACATAAATATCACACCACAAGAATAAACAAAGATAAGTTGCAAACTAAATCCAAAATTAACAAAATATAGAAGACAATGTAACTGCATCTTGTTGCACCCTCCTCAAACTAAGTCCAAAATATCAAAACAGAATGGGCAGCTCTTTTCCAAGCATTGAATCCTTCTGATTGCATGACCACTGTAACAACAACACAAAAAAAAAAAACCTTCCTATTAGTAATCACCAAAATAAATCATTCAACATAAAAAGAATATAAAACCATCATTTTGGGGCTTTGGCTGCTACTTTCCAGAGGTACCACTATCACATCTCCATATATATAATTATACAAAATTAAATCATCATCCATATTGTTTCAAGACCGAATAACCACCATAAGAAATTATAATAAAATCAAATAAAGAAATAATAGCATCACTGTCAAATGTTAAAAGTTTCAAAATAAACCTTTTTTCGCAGACCATATTAAGCCAATCACTACCAATCTTGTCCATCCTTTCTTTTCGGAGGTGCTGGCCTCCTACAATCTTTCTCCATTCCAGGTTGCCCCGAGCTGCTGGTGTCATCTGGTTGGCGTTCTCCTGGTGTGGATGGACCTGGGGTTAGGGGTGTCGACAGTTCGGGAGTGGCACTATATGTACTGCCTCAATCAGTGTGCGGACAAACACTACTACTACTTCACCCGCTGGTCTACGGGGAGGTCGACTTTGATCAAGAAGCCTCCGTCGAACTCGCCTGAATGGTGGACCACCTTCTTTTACCTTAAACTGAATGAGAAGAGTCTCGAATTCCTCAGGCATGGCGGGGTGCCGATCCATGGGTCCCCGATCCCTTCCTATCGTGGCGGTTCAATTTTGCCTTGCTTAGCTCGCGTTGATAGGGCCTACGACATTATTGTCAGTGATAGGGAGTGGCCGATAGTCCAGGATGACCGATTTGTCACTGCGACAACTTTGCTCAGCCGACAAGGAATACTCACCGAGCTGCCTGAAGAGATGACCCGTCGACGTCCTCAGGTCCCTCCGGAGCAGGTGGCAAGGGCCCATCAGGAGAAGAAAAGGGCGAGGGATGAGGAGGAGGTTCGCCGCCGATATGCGAACCCTCCCAAGCGCCCGAACGTGGAGTCCGATCGCTTGGTTCCTCCTCCGCCTCCCCCGTTCCCTCCTCCCCCTTTCAAGGTTCCCGAGGAAAAGAGGGCCGAGTCCTCCCGCCCATCGACCCGCCAGGATGCCTCGCAGCGAGTCGACGACAGGGGGAGGAGCAAGGACAAGGAGCCTGAGCAACTCGAGCACCGCAGACGCCACCGCTCTAGGGAGCGCGGGTCGCGTCAGGAGGACTCCAGCAGGGCTGTTGTGACTACCGCGGCGCCTTCGGACTCGCTCGTGGATCCCTTCCTGGTCC
Source organism: Plectranthus barbatus (assembly GCA_026898455.1). Taxonomy (NCBI): domain Eukaryota; kingdom Viridiplantae; phylum Streptophyta; class Magnoliopsida; order Lamiales; family Lamiaceae; genus Plectranthus; species Plectranthus barbatus. The sequence continues at coordinate 40,025 of JAPKLW010001648.1, read as the reverse complement.
GCGCGCGCCATCTCCTTCTGAACACGACCTCCGTTGATCAGGCGGGCACTTAAACATACTATATATCCAACTTATATACTTAAATTAATTTATAATAAATTAAAATTATAAAATATATAAAATGCTAATTGATTATTTTAATTGTAGAAAGGGAATGGAAGAAAATTCTATGACTATGAGAGAGATAAATTCTCCTTGTATAATTTGTCATTTCTTTTCAACAATTTGATTTATGGATTTGTTGCAAAGATTTCTCTAGTGTATTACTCATAGTGTAACTTTTCTTTCTTAAAAAAATATTAATTAGGGTGTGAAAGATTTGTTTTTCACCCACTTTAAAAAATGAGATACTTTAAACTGCAATACATTTAGATAATCATGCATTCTAATAAAGTTATTACACTTGGTGAATTTTAAAAAATGTGTTGTTATTTGGCCAGATTCTAGTCAAGTCAAAATTCGATTAAGCTAAATTATTAATTAAACGTGACGGGTTCACGTCTTTTGTGAAATTGTTTGTTTCGCGTTATTTCTTTAAATTTCTTTTATTGCAATTTTTCATCTTTTATCCATGAAGTATCAATTCATTAATTATTTTAGAGGTGTAGTAATACTTATCAACGCTAATTAAAAACACGATATTGGTTAGTAAATTACATTTATAAATAGAGGAAAAATCTGAAATAACGATTTAGTTATGAGTACATGTGATAAATAACAATTGCGCTTTTAATTAAGAAGTTTACATGGATTGCTTATTGATTGTATGTTCATATTTCAAATGTGCAACCCGATTGGATTAGATATGAGGCTCGTGGATGCACAACAAAAATTAATTTACATTATAAACCTAAAGTTTTACAAGTAATAAGAAATACATTGAATGAAGTAGGAGGTAGCCAATTGGTTGAGAGTTTTAGCAGAGGGGTTTTTGGTCATTTCTTAGATTGGTCAAAAAATGGACAAAGTTCATCGCATGCCTTGATTGAAGTTTTAAACCATGAGATTAAGTCAAATGATGATGATGTCCTATGTTTTCGAGTGGGTAGGAAGGAATCATGTTTTCAAAGAGTTAATTTGCACTTATCACTGGTTTAAAATTTAAAACCTCTACTTTTGATACAACAGTTCAACATAATTTATCTTCTAGTACTGTTTTTTAAGTTTTTTGTGTTGGAGAACCGATTAGTGCTAAAGATCTCCTCAAACGATTTGAAGGTAGAAGAGTTGATTTGAATAATAGGGAGTTGTATGTTCAGGTAACTAATATATTACCAGTTTGGTTTTTTGCTTTGGGATATCCTAATAAACGAAAGATAGAAAGTTTGGTGTATGCTCTAGTAGAGGAGATGGGTCAATGGAATCAATTTCCATAAGGAGATACATGTACAAGGCACTTGTTCATTACACTAGGTCTTTGCCTACTAGAAGCACTCAATTTGAAAAGGTGTTGGTCCCGAAATCAGAGTTGGTCAAATATACACAATGGAAGATTAAAGATGAGTTCTTGTATATTCAAACTGGTGGTTCTCAACCAGTTTGGTTCTTTGAAAATTTTATTTGTCTGCGAGCCTGGTTAATGTCAAGTTCGGATATACTCCAACACGAGATAGAGTTAGATTTTGAATTCTTGTAGAAATGAAAAAGCAGTGATCGCTGGAAAATTAACCAAATTAATTATAGTACAACGACAAATAAATTTATAAAACACCCTAACGTGGTCGAACCCACAGAGACTGTATGACGTAACTGTCCCGTGTACTAGTCATAGTTCTTAAAACATAGTTGTTTGAGCAATTTGAAAATTGGGTTTTGGTTTTGTAAATGAAAGATGACAATGCTGAAAAGTAAAGGTTTTTGAATACAATAATTAAAGATACATATTCGAGGACAGATAATCAAATCATCAACATGCAAAATTCATCAACTCAACAATGGGGATTAAATCAGATTCAGATGGATAAAATTCCTTGATTATGCAATTAAACACTAGATTACTAATATTTGACTATCTCCTCTCGGTCTCAAGAACACAAATTAGCCAATCTTGATCATTATCTAATTAAATCCTACAAATTGATTCTTCCTTTTGAGACATAAAATAATTGTATTTAATCTCTTCTTCCTATTACCAATTTTCACCTCTCGGTCCTTCAATTGATAACTACAAATCTAGATTCAAATTCATCTCTCGATCATTCTTTAAATCTAGATTCGATTAATTAAGTTTTAGAAATTAAACCATGCTATTGAGTTGAATCATTCATACATACATAAAAATGGATTATCAAAGCCCTAGAATCTGCTAGGATTTCTAGCCACTAAACATGGATAGAAATAAATCAGACATTATATTAAAAATTATAAATTACCTTGAAAGGACTATAGGAACCTTCAAGGTCTTGGAAAAACTTCAATGTTACAATACTCTAAGTAAAAAGAATGATAAATTTCGTGCCCTAGGAGTTCAGTATTTATAGAGGAGTGAAAACATCTAAACAGGGTATTGGGCTAAAATATAAAAAATCTCCAAACTCGGAAAAATTCTCATTTTCAGCCTCCGTGTCGATCGACACAGAGTGTATCGATCGACATGGAGCACACATGTCAATTTACCCTTGTCTGGCCTTCGTGTCAATCGACACAGGGTGTGTCGATTGATATGCAGCACACATGTCGAGCCTTCTCTTCTTGCGCTTCTGATCGACATCCGACCTTCGTGTCGATCGACATACTCCATGTCGGTCTACACAGTGGTACTTCTTCAGGATTTTGACACGTCTTCCAACTCGGTCGACTTCCCATGCTTCAATCCAAGTAGCAACTCTGTAAAACTCGACTCTTCTCATCTTTTGCTCGCTTTTAGTCTTAAATACCTACAAAATTTAGCATCACAAGCATAACATCCTCTATAATACACTCATGCACAAAAATTACTAATAACTAATCCTAATTGCACTAAAACAAAGGAGAAAAATATGGATAAGTGAGTACAAACATGAGCTTATAGAGGTTCGAACAACTGTCCTACGTCCTCTCTTCAAGTAATAGCTTGGAATATATTAGCCTCATGATTACAACCCGTCCTCACGATCTATCTCAAGCTGGTGAATGTCCGTATCCACTAGTCCACTTGCTCTCTCACCCAGGGTCTCATCCTCATTTGGCACTCAGATCGGGAGTGTGGGTATACCACGCAACCTCCTTCTCCAGAAGTTGGGAGCTTTTAAGTTCTTCCCGAAACTCTTCGAACTTGAGGCAAAAAACCCGTACTAGTTACAGCGTGGAGACGATTGCAAATGTTTTGGTCTTTCTTAGAGAGGAAGAACACCGAAATAAAAACTCAAGTTGAGAAACTACGAGTCTCGTGTACAATGATTGGAACACGGTAAGTGATCGATGTAAAATCTGCATACAAATAATAGCATAGGCAAATAAATTCATAAGAACCCGAAGGTTGTCGAACCCACAAGGATAGTGCAATGAAGGTATTTCATGTACCGAATATAGTTTTCAATTCTTTGTTTGGGTAATCCTAATTTTAAGGGTTTTAGGTTTGTATGAAAATAACTTTTGAAAAGAAATTCAAATATATGAAAGCACAGATCCTACAGAAATCTATCAATCTGATCAACGTGCATGAAACAAATAATTCAAACCCATAAAAGATACTTTTGGTGGAAAATCTGTTAAAGTGGAATTAATTCCTTGGTCGGACAATTAAAACCTAGATAATTAACTAGTGATTATCTCCTCTCGGTCTCAAAAACACAAGTTAATCAATCTCAATAAAATATCAGTTATTCCTACAATTGAATTCTTCTTGGTCAGATAGAAAATCAAGCTTATTAAACCCTTTCTTCCTATTATTAATTTTCACCTCTCGGTCCATCAATTAATAATAAAAACCTAGTCCAATCTTCATCTCTCGATCGTTCAATTAAAAAATAGATTTGAAACAAAATCGAAGAGTTTAAACTAATTTCAGGGTTTGAATAATTCGAATCAAAATATGTATCACAGATGGAGAAACCCTAGAATCTGATAAATGATTTAGCCTAGCATATTAAAAATAGATGTTGAAACAAAAATCAAAGACTGCATTAAAATAAAGGTACAAAAAAATAAAGGTTTTAATTCCAGTTCTTAAAACTAAAGAAAACTAAAATATGAACTGGAATGATAAATAATGAACTAGACATGAGTTTATATGAAAGTAGGGTAAAACTCTTGAATGGTAGTAATGGATGAAATTAGGCATTTTCTTTAATCTTGCCCAAAAGTTCGAAAGGAATTATTTCCTTGTTGAAACTTCCCTTTTTAGGTCTTCAAGGCTTCCAAATTGATGTATAACTTGAATCCCAAACAAATCTCACCCAAAATATGTGGAAATCTTCCAAAAATTTGCCAAAATAATTCACGTCGGTCGACGTGGCTCTTCATCGGTCGATGCAAAATTCCACATCGCCCGATTCCATCAATTTCGATCATTTCTATGCCTCCTCACGATTATAGCCATAACTTTTACTTCCGAAGTCCGATTGACCCAATTCTAGTTGCATTGGAAATCTAATTCAAATATCTTTCTATTTCCATGCTCCATTAGCTCTAATTCTATGTGTGGAAGAAGTTGTGACTGTTTCTTTGAACATCTACTGCTTTCGATACAGTTTTTCAGTGAATTTGACCTCAAATATGCAAAATCTTACCATGAGTAGCATAATACCCTCTAAAATATACTCATGCTCATTTATTATTGAAAATAAACTAAAATTCATAAAAGAAATAAGGAACAATACGATAAGTGAGTAGAAATATGAGTTTATCAGTAAGCCATTACAAATAGCCTCGAACAGGGGTATTAAACTCTTGGAGTCACTGTTCGGAGATTCGCTTGAGTAAGGATGGTTAACCTTTGAAAATGAGCGAATCAGAAGGTTGCGGTTACTGCTTTAATGTATCAGTGGAGTTAGCATATGTTTGTTTGAGCTTGTTACCTTCGTAATTTTGTATATGATCGTAACTTCGTATGAGATCGTAACTCGGTAACTTCTCCTATGAGATTGCTTTGGCTATATATAGATGAAGCAAGGGAAGGTTTGATGAAATAGCCATTTAGAGACAATCTAGATTTTAAACTATTTGTTGGGTCTCCAATCTGATAGAGACGAGTTACTTTTTCCTGCTCTGCTGCACCTACTCCGTCCTTTCCTAACACAGGGTGTCAACATTTTGTGTGTGTCAGAACAAAGCTCTCCAGTCTGAGGAATCTTAAATTGTGTGTTTGAATTTAAAACTTTATGAAATCTCCTATTCCTTAAGTCTGAGTCTTTGCAATTCCTCTGGCTTTTCTTTGTTGTCTCTATTAGTGAGATGAAACTAAACTTGCTAAAGTGGTGATGATTCAAGCTGGTGATATCTACTAGTTTATCTGAGTGGTAAAATTTTAGGCTGAAGTGGTTGTCAGTTCGATGCCTGAGTCTTAGTTTCTTCTTTTATTCACGATGACCAAACTGGTGTCTTTGATCCCATGCCCAGTTTGTCTTGATCAGCTTCTTTACAACTCGATAAATATCTTAAGTGGATATTACAAATTTGTACAGACTAAGCTAATTTAGAGGCACGTCCTAAGGATGATTTTTATTAATGTTTCACACATCAAAACAAAAAAAGGTGAAGGAATTTTGAACCTAAATTTCGAACAATTCTACTTAGTTTTCTAAAAAAAATGTATTTTTATTAATCATAAAAATAATAGAAAAAATGTGATTTTTTTTCAAATTTGTGACAAACTATATTTTATTTGATATTCAAATTTATTTAAATGTATGCAAATATATAATAAATTATTTTTCGATCATCAATAAATTGATTATATTGTCGGAAACTCAAATCAGCAAACTGAATTTTAGATTTAAATGTTTGGTATGATAGCTCATTGTATATGAGTTGGAATTCTATTGATCAAAAAAAAAAAAAAAAAACAGTTTGAATACTTATTGAAATATTGAAGTAATTTAGGATAAATTTTAAAAACTTGCATAATTTAAGATATTTGAACAAGAAAAAAAAATTCTTAATAGGATATTAATTTTCATCGAATTGGATGAATTGTAACATCTATATATATTTATTTATCAGCTGTAGTAGTATGAAAACAACATACTTCGTCTCGCCCGAATTATTACACTTATTAAATTAGGTGTTTTAATCGAATTGTTACATTTCTAAAAATGATAATTTTTTTACACCCTATAACAAAATATTAACTCCACTTACATTCACAATTCTTAATTCACATGCCGAAAAGAAGTGTTATAATTCGCACGAGACGAGGATAGTACATAATAAAAGCCTTAAAGCCGCGTGCACATCCAAGTTCTGTTAAAAAAAACTAATTAAATTTTATCTAATTTCTCAAGCTATAATACATTCTGATCAACATGATAGTACTCTTCAAATTTTATTTTTTCATTCTCTTTCATATTTGTAGATAATCATTATGAATAATAACAATCAATATTTGAAAAGATTAAAATGCGATATTTATCTCGTTAAACATATCAAAACATCTCAAAATGGATCTACAAGCTAGTGTTTATCACCTACACATTTAGGCTTGTTAATTGTCACAAATATGTCAACTGTGAATTCCACATGTCACTTGTAGGCCAAGAACGCACTTGGACATGGTTTGTCATGACAATTGATCTATTGATGAAGTAACGAAGAGTGTGATTATTAGGAGCAATTGATAATTTATTATACTGAATTGTAGTTTTGGGTGATGGTTGTTCTGTACACTATCCCAAATTGTATTGTTTCAATTATTTTTTGAGTGTAATTGTATAGTTGTAAAATAAATTAAGATATTTCATTCTCTCAAAAATATTATAAATAATAATGCAGATTTCATGTATAAATATTAGAAATTATTTACCATATTAATTTTCTCTTCCTTCCTCGTTATCAACTAAAAATAAAATTAAAGCAAAATTCAAGATAATATTTTATAATCTGAAAGTCCAAACTACAGCTACCCTAAAAATATGGTATATGGGTTTTTCCACCCGCACATAGTAATGATTAATTATGCAAAACAGGAGGCTTCTTTTTTCCGGCTGCGCCCAATCCACTTTTCCATCACTCTATATATGACTACTTCTCTTCTCTCGCATCCCATCATCACCACACTCAATCACACGATCTTCGATCCCAATTCAAATTAAAATCCTAAATTTACAAATCCAAATGAGCTCAACAAGGAAAGCTTGGTTAGTAGCAGCAAGCGTCGGGGCCGTAGAGGCGCTAAAAGATCAGGGCTTCTGCCGATGGAATTACGCTCTCCGACATCTTCAGCAGCGTGCCAAGAATAACCTCAGATCTTACTCTCAGGCCACCAGACCTTCACCAGCTGCGGTGACGACTGTAAAGAGGCAGCAACATCAAGAGAAGTTGAAGCAATCGGAAGAGTCTCTTAGAAAAGTTATGTATTTGAGCACTTGGGGCCCCAATTGATACTAATATTCATCATTTAATTTCAAGATGATTGTATATATATCAATTTGTTCTTCAGCACCGATGTTGCTTATCGTTTCCCTCATCTACCCAGTTTTTGTCCTTTCCTCTAATTCTCTCTCTCTCTCATTTGCATGAATTATTAATCTTATGAAAATACGTACACGAGATAGAATGAAAGAAAAGCAAAAATGCACAACACAATATATTAATGTGACTCTTGCGTTACAGAGAGTAGATGAGATATATGAAATCTTCTTCTATAATTTGTCATTTCGTTTCAACAAGTGATTTATGGATTTGCTGGAAAGATTTTCCTCATAAATATTTAATAGCGTAACTTTAAAAAAGAATAAAAGGACAAATACATGTAAAATATATCTTTGTTGGGATAGTGTCAAATTAATGATTTTGGGTTGTTGTGTACAATCCGACCAAGTAATGTGGGGCACGTGGCACATAGCAGCTTTATAATACCACTCCAAAACTGAGGAGCTCGTTTCTGTGTGCGGTAAAACCACACCAATCACCGCGGTTTGTTTTGTGCCCATCACTATCATTGATAATTAATCTAAATATTATAATTATTATGAATAATACTTTTTTTTTTGTAAAATTTACGAAAAAATGACAATATTCTACTTATATTAAGAAGTTAATATTTTTATCTTAAGAAATAACGTCAACAAAGTAAATTTTAGCAACTGTAGGCACTTGCTATATGACATCATGGAGTTTTCCCTGTAAAAAGAGTGGTAAGTAGAAAGCGTACACTGATCCACGCCCAATATCTCAGCTTCGCGCAGCTGCCCATTTTATCCGTTCGCCAATTAGAAAACCCAAAATGGCCTCATCCACGTCGGTGGTCTTGACTCCACCGCCGAAAACGTCGGATTCCGACGACGATGATGAAGAATACGAGAGCGAGTACGAGGAAATTGAAGAGGAAATCGAAGTGGAGGAGGAGAGTGATGTTGAGGAAGGGATCGAGGAAGAAATTGATGTTGAGGAAGAGATCGAGGAAGAAGTTGATGTCGGAGCCGAAGACGTTGAAACTGTAGGCGAGGATAAAGTTAGAGTCGGCCAAACAGTTGCACGGCAAGAAAATCTGAAAATTGGTAAGTTTTTTTCACTTTTAAAAAATTATTATTGTTTGTGCTCGTTTAACTTTTTTTCTCACTTGGCTCCAGCACCGAAACACTCAACTTCCGACGTCGGCGATGAAGAATACGAGAGCGAGTACGAGGAAATCGAAGTGGAGGAGGAGATTGAAGTTGATGATGAGAATGATGAAGAAGTTGATGTCGGAGCTGAACACATCGAAACTGAAGGCGAGGATGTCGGAGCGGACCTAACTGTTGCACGGCTCGAAAATCTGAAAAATGGTCAGTTTTTTTTTTTTTTTTACTGTAAAATAAAATTTGATTGTGCTTTTTAACTTTTTTTTTTTACCTTGCCTCCAGCGTTGAAACCCTCAAATTCCGACGTCGACGATGAAGAATACGACACCGATTCCGAGGAAATCGAAGTGGAGGAGATGGAAGAGGAAGAAGTTGATGTCGGAGCCGAACACATCGAAACTGGAGGCGAGGATGAAGTTAGAGCCGACATAACTGTTGCACGGCAAGAAAATCTAAAAAATGGTTAGGTTTTTTCTTATTTTTTAAAATTTTTTTTTTGTAACTCTTAAAAGATTATTGATTGCTCTTTAACTTTTTTTTTTTAACTTGCCTCCAGCACCGAAACCCTCAACTTCCGACTTCGACGATGGAGAATACTACGAGACCGATTCCGAGGAAATTGAGGAGGAAATCGAAGTGGTGAAGGGGATGGAAGTTGAGGAACAAGTATATGTCGGAGCTGAACACATCGAAATTGGAGTCAAGGATGAAGTTAGAGACGACCTACCTGTTGCACGGCAAGAAAATCTGAAAAATGGTTAGTTTTTTTTTACTTCTATAAATTATTAGTGATTGTGATCAGAGGTAAGCGTATTACCAATCGAAATTATTTATACATCCTGATCAGAGGTACGCATAACCTACTGAAATTTGAGCGAGTTTATGATGCACTCATTTCTTTATCGTGTTTTGAGCTCCTCAATTGAAATCAAAACAAATGTTGTGATTGGACAATCGTGCATCATTTCTCAGTCCCTTCATAGTTATAGTTTGAGATATATATGTTTTCCCTAAGAGTTGTGCTTAGTATTCTTTATTAAATTATTAGATCACTTAGAACCTCTTTTAGTCTTATGATATCAATTAATGTTTGCTAGCTCCATGTCTTGAACGTCGATGCTTGATTGATGATCTTCACTTAACAATTATCCTATTAGGTAGGTGCAGTTTGAGGACTATTGCCTATGCGAATTGAATAAAATTGTAATGGCCTTACCATTGACATATAACCATGGAGTTATTAGAAGCTTATAACATCTAGTATCTACTGAATAATTATTGTTTTTACTACGAAGAATACATGACCTTGGTTGGTGGTTTCAATAATCTTAAGTAATTTGCGGTGCTTGTGAAAACATGCAACTAGTCATTCACGAGTCCACTACCAAAAAAATGTTATTTATGGTGGGGCGCACATTAAGCATGTTCGAAACTTCAAATGACATTTTCCAAATCTAATGTCGCTCTTATATAAGTTATGCCTTCAACTGAGCTCATATTGTCTTGTTGTCCATAATTATTTTAACCACGTGAATTCAACAATAAATTGCAAAACTAGAAACTCTTTCTTCTATTTTGGGAATGTAATTTGACTAGTATAACGAAAAAACCCCCTGCCTTGGTAGTCCTTTGATTTTGCTTGTTCCTTTTTTCAAATTCTCCCTCAACACTACACTGCAGTTTGCCACCTTCTTGGCACTTAACATCGTTTACAAATCCTATTCTAGCTTTCAATACCAATATCTACTAATCCTTCCCTAAAACTTATGCCCCAAAAAGATCCCATGATTAAAAATTGCAAAAACAAATTATTCAAGAGTTGATGCTTCAACTTCTATTTCTTATGTATGAGCAAGTCAAAGATATCAAAACCTAAATTTAGTCTTCTTGTGATTTGTGAGTGATTGCTTATCTTGCAACAAGAACTATCAATTTGGAATTTTGGATTAAGCTTGTCGGACCAACATAAGATGCCAATGAAGAGAGTTGAGTAGGGTAATTCTATCTTGTTCACTCTAAGGGCCTAAAGTGTATCCCATTTGGCCTGCGTGTGTGGGTTTGCCCTAGGCATCATTTTTATGTACGACTTTGTAAAAAAAAAAGTTACAAGGAAATATACAATTTATAACATATCCAAATTGTAGATTTTTTTTTTCGAAAGTGAACCATCATCAAAATAAAATGCATAAACTAAACTGTTATCATTTTGGTCTATTGGTTATGTTGATTAGCTAGAGTTTTCAAACCTTCTAAAATAAAGAGAAATAAATAAAAAGTTGAAATGAAAATGATTGGAGAGCTTTGAAGGGTGCAATTTTCGGGAACAATATTTGAATGGGGAGGGGGTATCCCAATGCAAGTCGAACTAATGACCAATTGGTCATAGACAAATCGCTCAACCGCTTTTGCTTTTGCTTTGTAACCAAAGTGTTTAAGGCATGAGCCTGTAACTTCTTAACATAATTTCCCAAAGGTTTCAACATGTTTTTATGCTTTAATTTCTACCTAGACATGCAGGACTAAAACCAACTTCTTTATACTCTCAAGCATGATACTAACACTAACACTCACTTGAGTGTTCAACATAACTCATTCCCTAATATGTTTCATTCCTCAACCATCAACATAACCCACACTATAGTCATAGTCATCCAAATCCTAATACCACATAGCACGCTCAACGGACTACTCTAAAGACAATGTTACCATCTTACATGCTCATCATCACTACAAGTCTACACTGCCATACGTAGGCTAGTAAATATTTACTAGGTGTAGACTTCAACTTCGAAAGTTTCTTAATCTATGTTGAGTAAATGATACTTTGTTGGTTAGTTGTTTACAAGGGAGAGAAACTAAGGTTAGTTATGTGGAGTAAGTTGGGAAGCTTGAAGTTACCGTGGTTGATAAACAACCTCCTTGAGTATGGTATCTTGGAATGTCTTACTAGGAGAGCTTGGTGTGTTGTTGTAGGCTTGGTGCAGTGGAGTGGTTCGCAAGACCTCGAGAGTGGGAGGTAAGAGAGTAAGAAAGTAAGGGAGCAAATGAGGGGGAGAGGGTGTTCATTCTTGGGGCGTTATTTATAGATGGAGGATGAGTTTTTGTTGGAGAGTTCAAGGTAAGAGTTTTCGGATTGCTCTCCAAAATGTCCAATGGTTATGAAAATCTCTATAATCTTCATTCTATTCTTGGCTTAAGCGTACATCACTGATGTTGTAAAAGGATGGCGCAAACAAGGGTGTGTTGCGATTTTTTCAAAAGAGATCTTATTCAATGTGGCATGTTGTCAATTGTTTGAAAGGGGTGATGGAGTGGAAGGGAATCATGCCTTTTGTTTAAAGAGGTTCATGTTACAAGGGGTAAGTTGTCGCACGAGGATAATAGTGTGATAAGTGATTTGGCTTCGTGCCATATTTGTGAATGACTTTTTTGACATAAAGAGGTAGTATAGTTCCTTTTCAAGAGTCCCAAATTCTCTTACACTTCTCTTTTTCTTTTGGCAAGTTTGCTTATTCATTAGTAGTAAATTGTCAGAAAGGATAAGGAGTCATGAGAAGAAAGAGTTGTATTGCCCTATTTGTATGGAGAAACATACCTAACATAACATGTTGTCAAAGGGGAAAAGGTATGATGGGTGATCTCGATCCATCTTTATAAGATTCACAATACGATTAGTTGTCACAAGAGGATGGAAAGATGTGAAGGCGATTTTATGAACAGTGCTTGTGTCTTGTCTTACATGTTCACCGAAAATTAGTGTCGACAATTCCATATTTGAGTTTAGCTACTACTTATTGGATTTGAGCTGGTTTGATTTATCGATACAAGTATTGTGTCTTCTGTATTTACCTTATTCGTAGGTAATTTGGTTTATGAATTTTAGGGTTTTTGATCATTCTTAAGTGTGTATGAAGTTGACAGTAATAATAATGTGTGACCTTTATTACTTGTACTAAAATTACACATTCGATCAAAGAGAGAAAATATGGGTTGTTTCACTGGTGGGCCTACTGGGGCCCGCCCCACCCACTTGATGCCTCTAAAATTTAGTTGGATATATCTTTCTTATTTAGAATACATTCTTGCCTTCAGGGTTAGGGCTATGAATATTCCTTTCTGGTTTTAGAATGATTAATTTCCCAACATGTTTAGGAAGTTATTTTGCAACGACATAAGTTGTTGACCACGGTTGAGGTTGTAAAGGGAATCTGAATCTAGAATAACTAATGAATTGCTTATTTTGGCATTTTGTCCATTTTTGTACTCGTTGTTAGCTTTTTAGATCGTTGTTCAAGATCAAAGAGTCCCCACTCTTCTTTAGTCAGGTTTTACCACTCCAGTTTTGTTTTATAACTCCGGTGGACCATGTCATATTGCCCTCCAGAGCGGGATACTTTTAGAAAGCGTTTTTGGTATAGTGTGATTGAATACCTTATCTGTTTTCTCTCTTTCATTGTAGATACTAGTATGATGGTAGAGTTTGATGAGCACAAAGATCATATGCAATCAAGCTCCCTTGCTAAAGGAGTATTTGTCTCGCTAAAAAATAATTGTGATGTGAAAACTTTTGAGTATAACGATGATAGAGAATTACATGTCAACGAGAGAAAATTAGTGATTCATCATGTGCATATACAACGGGTTACTTTAAGGAAAGATTATATAGATTAATCTCATTTCCACGTGTCAACTTTTAGAAGCCATTTTCAATTGCTTTTGGGAACCACAATCGTAATCTAAATATATGAGGTTTTCGTAGAGGAAGAAATCTTCAAGTACAATAACCTAAAGACACTTTTGAGCAACAGTGTACAAGCAAATCATGCTAAAACCATTTCCAACTCTTGAGTTGTTAATGTCTCTTCCATATAGGCTAATATTTTGTTTTCTCTCTCTCATTGTAGATACTGGTGAGATGGTAGAGCTTGATGATTACAAAGATCATATGCAATCAAGTTCCCTTGATCAAGAAGTATTAGTCTCACTCAAAAATAATTGTGATGTGAAAACTCCCAAGTCAAGTGATGAAGATGTCTATAGTGAGTAAATTAGCGATTCATCATGTGCATATGAGACGGGTTACTTAAAGGAGAGATTATATAGATTAATCTCATTTCCACGATTCATCTTTAAGAAGCCATTTCTCAATTGCTTTTGGAAACCACATTTCATAATCTAGATGTGTGAGGTTTTTGCGGTGGTACAAATATCTGAGTACAATAACCAAAATACACTTTTGAGTGACAGTGGAGAAGCAAACCATGCTGAAACCATTCCCAACACTGGAGTTAATGCCACTTCCATATTGACTAATATTCTGTTTTCTCTTTCTCATTGTAGATACTAGTAAGATGGTAGACTTTGATGAGCACAAAGATCTTATGCAATCAAGTTCCCTTGCTCAAGAAGTATTTGTCTCACTCAAAAATAATTGTGATGTGACAATTCCCAAGTCTAGTGATGAAGAAGAGTTACATATCTATGGTGAGCAAATTTTTTTTTTGAATAGGAATATATTTATTAAACTCACGCACCCAGATATGCCCAGGGAAGCTCGAACCTGTGACCTCTACACCCCGAGCGAGGGGACCTATGGTGAGCAAATTAGTGATTCATCATGTACATATAGGACGGGTTATTTAAAAGGAGATATTATCGATTAATCTCATTTCCACATGTCATATTGTAGAAGTTGTTTCTCAATTGCTTTGCAAATTAGTGATTCAACATGTGCGTATAGGATGAGTTTCTTAAAGGAGATATTATAGATTAATCTCATTTCCACGTGTCATCTTGTCGAAGCCATTTCTAAATTGCTTTGCAAATTAGTGATTCATCATTTGCATATAGAATGGGTTACTGAAAAGAGAGATTATGGATTAATATCATTTCCACGCATCATCTTTTAGAAGCCATTTCTCAATTGCTTTCAGAAACCACAAATCATAATCTAAATATATGAGGTTTTCACAGTGGAACAAATCTTTGATTACAATAACCGAAATACACTTTTGAGTGACAGTGGAGAAGCAAATCATGCTAAAACCATTCCCAACACTGGAATTGTTTATGCCACTTCCCTATTGTCTAATATTTTGTTTTATCTCTCATTGTAGATACTGGTGAGATGGTAAAGCATGATGCGCACAAAGATTATATGCAATCAAGTTCCCTTGCTCAAGAAGTATTTGTCTCGTTCAAAAATAATTCTGATGTGAAAACTCCCAAGTCCAGTGATAAAGAAGAATTACATGTTGATGGTCAGCAAATTTAGTGATTCATCATCATTTCCATGACATCTTTTAGAAGCCATTTTTCATTGGCTTTGAGGAACTCCAAATCGTAATCTAAACATATGGGGTTTATGCAGGGGAAGGAATTTCTAAAAATAACAACCGAAAGACACTTTTGAGTGACAGTGGAGAAGTAAATCATGCTAAAACCATTCCCTACACTGGAGTTGTTTATTCCACTTCCATATTGGCTAACACTTTTGAAGATAAAGTTAATTCCATTGAACCCATTACAGAAGAAACTAATCAATCTTCTGTAGACGTTGGCAACACATCACCAAGGTTAAACTTCCAATTCAATTCCAATTGTCACATTGAAATTCTTTCTTGTCATTTGTCCCAACCTACTTCTTGTCATTCTTTTGGAATTGTCTTAATGATTGACCGCTATGTTTCACAGGTTGCATACTACACAAATAAGGTTGAGGGACCCTTTAGCTACTGCTGGATTTGATCGAGAAAGTAAGAAACTCAGGATCGTGTGTGAATTTCATTCCAAAGGATGGTGCATCAATGGAAATTCTTGTAGGTTCCTTCACATAATGGGTGGATCAGATGCAGTGATGAAGAAAAATAAAACATGTGGGAGGGAAGGTAACTTTACTTTTTTTTTTTTTAACTGGATATCTAAAGCAAGTATGTTTGTGTTATGTGTTTGTTAGATCCCATAAACCTACTAGTTTTCTATTATTTCTTTGTTGGAGCAGCATCTCCTAGTGCATGTATTCCACGTGAGAAGAACCCAATGCTAGACCGTGAGACGAAGGTGTTAGTTCTCTCTAAAGGTCACACCTTTCTAGGTTCTCCTTCATCAGAAGTTAGAGGGGAAGATAGAGGGAATTTCAGGCACAACTTGCACATAGATGATAACCCATACTATAGTACTTCTCAAATCAAAGAAAGTTTACGTGCAAGGGATAATGCATATCGTGGAAGTTTCTCTACTGCATCACATGACAATGCTCGTGACACTAGAGTATGTGGCGTTGGGCCAACAATGGATGAAATAATCGATAAGTCGAGTGATATAGGCAGAGGTGATACTCGGCTTATCAACTTGCCTTATTCTCACTCTCGACAACCATTACCTTTTGGTTCTTCCTCGTGGGACACTAGTGCAAATGGGCCGCATAAATTTGTGCAGAGTAGTCAAGAGCTTCAAGCTTATGTAGCCTCATCCAAGGAACGGAGTTCTCCATTAACTTCTCAGTTTGAATCAGATACTCTTTTACATAATCAAATTTCTAGAGATGCAGCGCCAGCTAAGTATGAGGCTATCTTCTCTTCATTTGAGTGGAAACCATCTCCTCGTTTTCACCCATCGCATGAGTTAACACGAAGGATATTGTTGAGAGATTGTTGTTACAATCCATTGCATGACAATGATGATAAAATGAGACATGGTAAGCCAAGGGATGGAGTAGTATTAAAAGTTGATGGATCTATAAAAATAGACGGTATTGATTATGACTTGAAGGTAGGCAATCACATGCAAAGAGAATCAAAGGCTTACAAATGTTTCAAATGGGAACTTGTAGAGTTTGTGAAAGAATTGTTAAAACCAACTTGGCGTGAGGGCTTTCTAAGCAAAGATGCCCATAAATTGATCGTTCAGAAGGTTGCTGACAAGGTTCTTAGCACATTGCAACCACATCAAATTCCTAGTACCACTGAGACTGTGAAATCTTATCTTTGTTCATCTAAACCCGAACTTGCAAAGCTAGTTGAGGTTAGTTTCTTCACTCAATTGGTAAACATTCAAGTCTAATTTTATCTTATCACACAACTCCTTGATATCCAATCATCATTGTTGCAGGAATGCCTCAACATATATGGCAAAACATGAGGTTGATGAGTGATTAATCTTTTTGCCATACTCTCCAAAAGGAAAGTTTTGTGGCCCCTTTGTTGTGGCTTGTGAAAAAAAGGCAATGTTTTAGATATCTACTTTATGGATGAAACCTCTAAAACTATGATGAACTTAAGGATATTTATTCTCTAGGGCAAATTTCCGGATAGAGTTTTGGTAAATAACTTTCTAGATCTGCACAAGTATCAAGGGAAGTGAACTCTCCTCTTTTTATAAGCAATCATGTTGGAAAATGATGTGTATATAATGTTTGAGACAAAGTGTGCGTCTTCTTTATCGTGGCATGTTGGAAATTGTCACTCCTACTCGCTAGAGCTCATTCTAGACATTGCTACATTGTAGGGACATCGATAATTCAATGTGAAGCATATACGAGGGTAACCTAAGACCACACCATATGCTTGAGTAAACCAATAATATGCAACTAGTGTGGCTTTCTTTTGTGTTTGGAAATCTATGAAAATGTTTTCAAACTGTTCAAGTGGAATCTTCTTTAATGAATAGATGAATAAATTAAATCTTTAAATTTTTGTGGTGAATGATCAAAAAGGGACATGGACAATGAACAACAAGAGGTTTGAGTTTTGAAAAAACATTAAATCTAAACTAATACTTCAAAATCAATTTATTACTCCCTCTGTCCCAAGGGAATTGTCCCTTTGGGGCATGGCACAATAACCAATGTAGTGGAATGTGGTAGAGATAGATAAAATTATTATTTTATTAGTTAGTGTGTAAAAACTTTCCATTTTAGGTAAGGGTCAATTCGTGTGGGACGGACGAAAAAGGAAAGAGGGACAATTCGTGTGGGACGGAGGGAGTAATTATTATATTTTAGTAAATAAATAAAATTAAATTTTTTACCTGAATTCGATCTGTTTAATGGATTATTCAATTTGTATCTTATCTGAATTCAATCTAAAATTATTGTGTCATTATGTTGATTTGATAAGGATTTGTATCCGATAAACCTCAATCAATACTCATTATTATTGTGCGAATCCGTATTGGATATCGTTTCGGAGAAAGAATTGCCACTCCTAATGTCATGCCCATTTTTTTAAACAAAGAAAATTTAGTTGAAAGCACTATTGAGGAGCATCAGGTAAGAAATGCATGTTTGAGATAGGAACAATAGTATGAAATATGAGATGTAAATTGAATATTTGAAATCAGTAGATGAAATACTTTGATTGCCAAAACATCGAGCCAAAATATGACGCCCTCAAGAAGGGATCAAGGTTTCTTGATCTCGAGTAGCATTGTCCAAGTATGAAGAGTGTAACTAGTTACATCACCAATTGTTTATCAAAATGAAGTTAAGTTAACAAGGAAGCATTGTTAGGATGGCAGGATGCACACTTCAATAAGTCGCACATCAGGTTTTATTTATTGAAATATACGAAGGTACTCAGTTGGCATATGCCTGATAATACAATACTTGTACATCATGTTACTTGTCATATCTTTCACAAGTCACACATGAGGTTTTATTTATAGAAATCCTCTCATGATGCCTAAACGTTTTAATTATGAGCATCACAACAAGTTTAGGTGTGACCGAGAGGTGCCCTCCTTCCTCTGTCAATACAAAGACGTGATCGTTGAAGCTCTCATTTTATGTCAAGCTAACATTTGCTCTAACTGTGTCAAATGTTCTTCTTTAAATGAGGTTCCCTCACTTTGGGCAACAAACAACATAAATGAAACATATAGGCCATGGCAAACAATTCAAATGAAATTATGCTTTCATTTTCTTATTTTGAGCTCATGGTTCGAAAATAAAACAAGTTTCAGTTTATTATTTTATAGATGAAGCCCACCTTGTTGGTGTCGTGTTGTCGATTCTTCTCGACTCTATAGAGCCACACTTTGCTGTTCCACTTAATTTAGTAAACGTTCTTGTGTGAGCTTGATCTAAAATTATTGAGCTGGAAGTATTGACTAGATATTGAGTCTTAATATCTGTTATTATTCCCTCTAAACGTGTTTTGGGCTTGAAGTTCAAGCACATTTGAGTTCAATTGAAGTGTGGGTGTGAGCTATGATTGAAATGAAAATTGTTTTCTTGGTTCAAACGTTGGTGGTTCAAAGTTGAGGATGTTAGATTCATTGTTTTGGTCAGAAGTGAAACAAGTTTTGGAGGCTTAAAATATTTAAGGATAAGTGATAAATGGGTTTATTTTGGAGAAGGGGAACAAGAAATGCTTGAAACGAAAATAATCAGAATGAAAATATCAATTTTGCTTAGTTCAAACATTGGTGGTTCGAAATTGAGGATGTTAGATTCATTGTTTTAGTTAGAAGTGAAACGAGTTTAGGAGACTTGAAATGGCCAGGGCTAGGGATAAGTGATAAGTGGGTTAGTTTTGGAGAAGGGATACAAGAAATGTTCGAAGTAGAATAATCGAAATAAAAAAGATCAAATTTGGTTGCACAAATGCTCTCTGTCATTGATCACATAAGTCCAGTGTCAATTGTCAAACATAGAGATGAAAGATTGCTGGTCAACACAAGATCAAGAATGCTCTATGTTGGTCGACATAGATCTTGTGTCGACCAGAGGCCATATGATCAACATTGAGAAAAAACTCTTGGTGCGAAAAGTTATTCAATCTTTGTTTCAGTTATTCGGCTCAGTTCTTCGATTTTTTATTTTCTAGGCATGCTCCTATGTGTTCTAACATGACTTGGGCCAATTTCAAGCATGCTAAATATAATTCTGAAGTCCAAAATCCAACATATCATGCATCTATTCCAAAGCTTGCATGTACATTTCTCTAAGTCCTCAAACATGCATTTACCTTTTACATTTTCATACTAGACGTGCTTCTCATGTATTTATCATTTCCCATACTATACACATTTTTCATGCTCATGGGTCCATTTTCTCATTACTTGAAGATCCAACATATTTTAAATCATGCATGATCCTTTGTAACACATCACTTATCATGCTTTCATGCTTATACTAGCTTTTCTAAGCCATGAATAGGCGTAACCTCTTGTAGACTTATAACCATCAAAATCTTCTAAATCTTACTTGGGGAAAGAGGTTGGCTAGTTCTCGGTGCTACAAGGATTACATTATGGAAACCTTACCTTAGGTTACCCTTGTACCTTTCTTGATGCTAGAGCTTGGAGATGGTGGTTCTCCCTCAAATCTTGGTGTACTCTTATGAAGGTGAGGATCTTTACTTGTTAGAAAAGAAAGACAAGAACAAAAAGAAATGGTTGCACATGAGAGAGATGTCCAAGTGATTAAGGGAAGAAAATGGTGAAATGTATGCTTCTTGCTTCAAGGGGTTTGTAGTAGGAAGTTTATGGGGAGGCAAAATTAGAGGGTAAATCTTTAGCCGTATTTTTTGATTTAATTAGGGTTTAGTATTGGTTCTTTAAGTCAATTGTAGTAGAGAAAAAATGCTTGAGAAAATGATCAAGGTTATGCAAACGAGACTCTAATTTTGGTTGTGTGGCCTTGGAAGATGATTTCTGTTCGTTTTTTATTTATTATTACTATTTTCAGTACTAATAGAGTTGATTTGGAGTTCCATCAATTCGGTTCTATCAATTGGTGCGGTGAACGTTGAATCATGGTGACGACTAGAGGAGATATAGAGAATCGGATTGATCATTTGTAGAAGGTGGTTGATGAATTAGCAGGAATTAGGAACCGTACAATCATTGGAAGCCAAGCAAGAGACACATATGACAAGTATGGAGGAGATACTAACAAAAAGGAATTGTGAAGGGGGACTGATGTGTATGTGGAGAAAGTTTAGGCAATTTGGCATCCAATATCACTCTTGAGGAGCTATCTTGTTTTAATGAATCAGACACGCCAGCGTGGCTTGCTAGAGCGGAGCAATATTTCTTGGTTCACGAAACCCTACAAACCACCGAATGAAACTCGCGATGGTTGCAATGACGGAAACACCCATGCCATGGTTCAAGCTATTGTAGTGACAAAGTTTTGGAATAGATTTGTCGGCATTTACAAAAGAATTAATCATACGATTTGGAGATGCAGCAACTCTAAATATCAATGAATCTCTTGCTTTGGTGAAACAAACAAGTTTATTAGAGGACTATATGACAACTTTTGAAGATCGCGCGCAAATCCCGAAATTTTCTCATGTTTACTGCAAGGGATTTGGACTAAAGTAAGAGTTGAGAGCATATACACGATGCCATTGTTAAGGTTTAAGGATTTACTTGACGGCCCTACAGAAAGCACAAAAATTGGATTGAGTTGCAGCTAGAACATGCTTTCGATGAGGCCCAAAGATATAGTCCTACACATCGCTAGTTCACTACTTTTCGCGAACATTGAACGTGATGATTGGTGGAAGTTTTTTGAGGACCCCTCAAAAGTTCCTTGGTGACCATTAATTAGGGAAGAGAGTTGTGGGGCCTTGAGATCAAGACACTTGTAGGAGGGAGCAATTGATACACACGTTCCTGAATGTTTTCATTATAATTTTCCTATTTTATGATATTTATATATGGATAAATCTTTAGAGTATAGAAAAGATGGTTATAAAAATCATTGAAGTTAGGTAGACGAGAGTCTAATTTGGGCGGCATAGCCGTTTGGCCTCATAAGAGGTTTTCTGTTCGTTTTTTTTTCTCTTGAGTATTAAAAGAGTTGATTTGGAGTTCTATTACTTCGGTTCTATCAGAGGGGGTAGACGAGGAGGGGGGTCTAATATGTTTTTAGTGAAGAGTGTTGAAGTATGAAGTGTGCGGGGGTGAGTTATAGTTTTTGGTTCCATGTGTGGAGGTGACTCTTGCCAAAAGAAATGATGAAAAACAAGTTTCATCAAGCTTCACGTTAAAAGTGTTTTAGCACAATTTGGAGAAGAGGTTGAATTCAAACCTTGAAAGGGACTTAGCTTGAATTTGTAAAGTATCCTACAAAATCCTAGTGAATTGACCTTATAATTAATGGAGCAAAGGTTTCATTTAAGTAAAAGCTGGAAATCTATATAAGTTGACTACAATTTTAATTAAGTTCTAACAAATCATTACTAGGGTTTGCATCCCTTGATGCCTAATTGATGAATATGTGATTATCATCTTGATGATTCTATAATCACAAGTGTCAACTGTATTGTATTCCCATTGGATGGATTTCCAAGCATATGCTATAACTCATTTAGTGGTAATGTGCATATGAGAAATAAATTCGATTTAGAGGACTCTTTTATTAATTAAAAATACGGGGTGTTACAACAACATGACATCACCAAAACTCACCACAAGTTCTAATTCCCTTCTCACAACATTTTTAACCTCAAATTTCATCAACATAACAAAACCAAGAGCTTCAGACTTTGCTTAAAGAATGATGGCTCAAGAGTGAACCTTTGTGTGGATGAGAGTAAAAGGCAATGAAAATAATAAATGAAGTGAGGAAGAGAGGGAGTATTGTTCAAAGGGGAGGAAAATCAATTGATGTGGTAGGTGGGTAGGATTATAGTTGACTAGGTGTGTTGTCTTTTGGGGGTTGGTTCGTTTGCCTTCTTCTCATTGTGTTAAACTACTGCAGATTCAGAATCTTCCCGAATGGTGTTTGCATCTTCCAAAACTTTGCTTTGGATTCATTAAAATGAAACCTAGTTTGGAAAAATTATTCAAATTGATAGAAAAATATGTCCTCCAAATTACGCGATTTGTTGCGGAACTTCTTCCGATCAAATTGATAATAAATTATTATTGGCTTGTAAATTCTGACAAAATAAAATACATCATCCATCTCTAAATATTAAATTAGATGAAGACTTTTCTGGTTTGCCTAAACTTCAATAAGCTAGCTATGTAATAAAATTTTCTATACAAGCCATGTAAAGTTTAAGTGTGAGCAGATAATTCTGGCTTGTAAACTTTAATGTGTGGTTTTGCAGTCAAAAGTCGGAAAAATATGTATCTTTTTTACTGGTACTGAAGAAAAATATGGGATTGTGATCTTCAAATCTTATAAAAGAGAATTTTTGTGTTGTGTTATTGTGCTGCATATAAATTTATTGCTGTGAAGTGCATACTGGTTTATCTAAAGAACGAAATCTATTCTGTTTGCTCCTTTTATGAACTCAAGGCTCTTTGGTTAGGTGTTGATTTTTCTCACTCTTGAAGTTCATACTAATGGAATTCTAAATATGTGGAGAAGAATCATGGCGAAAACGATCCATTTCAGGAGCTGAGGTATTTATCATATTCATTAGCAATAGCATGATGGAAGTGGACTGCTTTTAAATGAGTTCTTAATTACTTGCATTAAATTATGGGTCCAGGCTTCTTGCTGTAATTGGTTACAAAAATTTGAAAATCAGATTTGAATGAAATCTTCTAGATGAGGGCTAAATTTATAAACGTGGTGTGTTTCTTATGTGTATATGCTGGAACAGATGGGCAGAAAATCCACAAGCAATTGCAAGCCCAATGGATAGAAGTGATGAGCCTGAGGAAAATGAAGTAGCCTTTGTATTTTTCTCATTGCAACCTATGTTTGTTTGACGCTTGTGGTTGGCTGACTGGAACAAGGATCTCTGTATGATGAGAACAGCTTTTTCCATCAGCGTGCACATCTCACATGTTGCCCCCTTTTCTGGTGCGTGTCTAATTCTATCACTGATATTTTCTTAGCAGCGTGATGCCGTGAAGCACATGTGTAATTGCCAACCAAATTTATTGTTTTTTGATCTTAACTCCTGCTCTTTTCTGTTTATTTATATTTTATTTTTACTATTTTTTTTAATATCTTGTTTGCGATAGTGACCCCCTTGAGGGGAAATCTGCTGCAGCATCTGGGAACATTTTCTGTCATGATGAATATTGGATGGTGGCACAGCAGTTGGATGCAATTTATTTCATAGTTTTATGATTTTGGGGTGGGTTATGTATTTTTCCTCTTCCGGAATTATTTTTTTAAACAGCTATCTGACTCTGTTATATTTCCAAATTTGTTCTTGATTTTAAAGTACATCAGTTCGCGGTTTGACGTTTGATACTGATTTCAGTTACTGCTGCTATCTAGAACTCCAGCAGGTATCACAGGCCTTTTATTGCAAGACCTCAATTATCCGAGGTTTACAAGGCCGCAGTCCCTTTAAGAAGCTGGTCGCAAAGAAATGCATCTGCGTATCTTGTAATAAGAGACCGAGACTGGGAGCTCATGCGATAACAGATTAATCCAATAAATTTGTTCCATCAAATAAGAACGGCTATGCACCATGGATGGAATATAGAAAGAGCACTTACTCTGTCAATTATTGTTTGATTTTTTGTTTTTCATTTCTGTGTCCGAGTCTGTTGAGTTTCTTGTTATAGTTTATTTTCTAGTTAAAGTTTGATCTCAGCCATTGATTTGTATGTGTAGATTAACAGCTGTGCTTTACTCTTTTTGTCGGTTTTTCTGGGTTAAATACAGACTTTACTTGTAATTTGAGAGAGGATGAGAAATAAAATTTTCCTTTGATTTCCAGAAATTCTCTATGGTATCTAGAGCCAGATTCGTCAATCAAATTTGAATTTGATTAATTGAAATGGTGAAGCAAAAGATGGTAGCGTGGAATGTCTTGCTTCAGGAAGAAAAAAGTGAATCATCAAAATGAAATTGGGGGAAATCCATTTTCAGCGGAGAATCATGGGAGAAGAAGTTGAAGTAGAGAATCATGAGCACGAAGGAGCTCAGGGAGGCATTCGAGTTTAGATGGTCGGGCCTTCGAGAGGATGGAAATATAATCGAGAAACGATTCAATAGAAATATGATGGAGGATAATCTTGTTTCTGCATCCAAACGATCACACAGGAATTTAATTGGTTGGAATTGTTCTTACTGGTAAGAATTTTTATGCTTGGTAATCTACCAGAACCACCTAATGGTTCACCATACTACAAACCATGACTGAAGGCTGATTATATGGTATCGACTTAATGATTGTGGGATGAAATTAATCAATTGTTAGATATGAGCAGTGGCCCAAGAATTTACCTAAAAATATGAAGGGAGTTAAGTAGCTATATCCAGGGAAATTACAGTGTTATGTCATAATTTAATCATTTGAATACACTGTGGGATGAACTCAACTTGCTTATGTGTGGGGCAGCTACTATTTTCAAATGTCTAGATGATGGTGAAAACTTATGAAGTTCCTTTTGGAACTGAATGATAATTTTGATACCGTTCGTAGTCAAATTTTACTGTAGGAGCCACAGAGCTTACTCTATGCCCTATGATGTTGCAAAATGATCAGAGGATTGTTGCTTCCTCTAATTCACATCATTTTGAAGATTCAGCTATGTATGTGGAAAATCGAGACTCAAATACAACAAAGTGAGATAGTAAAGTAGTTGGAGATTTGTACAGATCACGATTGAATGGAGAAGACGAGATTGAAGTGTACTCATTGTAGTGACAGGGCATGAAGACAGAGATTGGTATAAAAGACTTAAGGATTACACGAGCTCGTGTATATTGTACTACACAAAATATGGAGGAGAGTGATATGAGCAAGTTTATTCATAAGGAGATTGCTCTATGCTTTACACAGTATAATCCTAAAATGAAACAAAACGAAGAATCGGACTTAGCATCGTACAATCTAACTCTGATGCCTTCAGTAATTATGATGAGCATTTTGCATTTAACATTGTTAATGGTCGATTTCGAAATAATTGATAGGAATTTTCATATATCATTGATCTATTACACAT
The DNA here is from genome assembly GCA_026898455.1 of Plectranthus barbatus. Classification (NCBI taxonomy): domain Eukaryota; kingdom Viridiplantae; phylum Streptophyta; class Magnoliopsida; order Lamiales; family Lamiaceae; genus Plectranthus; species Plectranthus barbatus. The sequence goes on along the minus strand of JAPKLW010001648.1, from coordinate 14,448 downwards.
ATATATACAAGTAGGAAAATCTATTCTAGGAAACTAAAATTGATCAAAATCAATACTATCCATATTTACAAATATATCTCTCCCTCCATCCCTTTTTAAAAGTCTGATTTAATTTGGGCACAATAATCAAAGCATGTGAGTATAGAATGAATTGATTGGAATTAATATTTTATTGTTGAATGTAAAAAGTTACAATTTTTAGAAACAAGACTATTAAATTGGGACGTACGAAAATGAAAAACAAGACTATTAAAATGGGACGGGGGAGTACTTATGTTCCAACACTCCTCTTAAAGTTGAGCATCAATATTAATCATGTCCGACTTGTTACAAAGATAAGCAACACAGGCACCATTCAAGGCTTTAGTAAATATATCTCCAAGTTGATCTTGTGTCCTCATATATCTTGTACATATGAGATCTTTATGAATTTTCTCACGGACAAAGTGCTAATTAATTTCAATATGCTTAGTCCTTAATGAAAATCAGGATTAGAAGCAATAAGTATTGCAGAACGATTGTCACATTATAACTTAGCTGGCATTGAAACCTTCAATCCCACTTCATTGAGAAACTTTATTAACCACAGTATCTCACATTCAACTTTAACCATAGCTCTATACTCAGACTCAAAATTCGATCGTGAAACAACTTGTTGTTTCTTGCTTGTCCATGAAATCAGAATGCCTCCAACAAAAATGCAATATCCCATAATCGATCTACGATCTTATTTTGATCTCGCCCAATCAGCATTTGTGAAACCTTCGATTCTATTATGACCATGATCAGCATAAACAATTCCATGTACCAGTGCTCCTTTGAGATAACACAAATTTGTTTAACAGCCCTCCAATGGGCAATAGTAGGTGATGACAAGTATTGACTTACCACACTAACTGAAAAGGCAATATCAGGGCGAGTTACCCTAAGATAGTTAAGTCTTCCAACCACTCTTCTATATCTCTAAGGATCATCAAACAATTCACTATCTTTTGTAAGTTGTGGTTGAAAACCATTGGAGTACTACATGTTTTAGCTCTAAGTTTTCTGGTTTCAGACAATAAATCAAGTACATATTTTCTCTACGATAGAAATATTTCTTTCTTGCTCCGAATAACCTCAACACCAAGAAAATACTTCAACATCCCCAAGTCTTTGGTTTCAAATTGAGTGTGTAGGAATTGTTTGAGAGATATAATTCCTGCACTGTCACTACCAATAATAACAATATCATCTACATAGACTACCAATAGAATAATGCAATGGTCAGACCGTTTGTAGACAACTAACTGATTAGATTTACTCATCTTCATACCAAACTTCTCAACACCTTGAGTAAATTTATCAAACCATGCACGAGGGCTCTGCTTCAAGCCGTACAAATATTTCGTAAAAAAATAAACATGCTTCTGCTTAGACTCCCCCTAAGCAACAAAGCAAGGTGGTTGCTCCATATAGACATTCTCTTGGAGGTCACCATGTAAAAAGACATTTTTAATGTCCAGTTGGTGAAGAGGTCAATGATGAGAGACTGTCATTGAAATCAAAAGTCTAATAGAAGTTAGTTTGGCAATTAGAGAGAAAGTATCAAAATAATATACACCGTAAGTTTGAGCATAGTCCTTGGCCACCAGATGAGCCTTCAAACGAGCAATGCTACCATCTGGATTAACCTTAACATTAAATATCCACTTACATCCAATAGGCTGTTTACCCGACAGAAGGCCTACTAAATCCCAAGTACCATTAGCATATAATGTGTTCATCTCCTTAATCATAGCAGTATGCCAACCAAATTGAGTCTGAGCTTCAAAACAGATTTAGGAATATAAATAAAAGAAAGATAAGTAACCAAAATACGAGTGAGTGGAAGAAAATGAACATAGGAAACAAAAGAAAAATATGAAAGATACAAGAGCGTTTACCTATTAGGAGAGCTATAGGAAGATCATCACTTGAGACAGATCTGAGGTTGAAGCTACTGGCTCATCAGGACATAAATCAGGGGTATCAAGCACCACATCAGTAGCAACCAAAACCGAACGAGGTCGGCGAGAATACGTTTGTTTGATAGGAGACCGACTAGAGATAGAAGGAATAACTAGAGCAGTATGCTCATTATTTTCTCAAAATGAGGATAGCCCGTGGTGATGCAGGTATATAACTCAATCAAAGAAAACACATTCTTGATATTTTGGATCGAGTTGGTCTTCTTGGTTGCAACGTTGTTCTTACTCCTTTACCTGTCGGTGTACACGGGAGAATTTAGTCCTCTTATCAAATCATGATCAATATCGATGAGTTGTTGGGAAATTATTATATGTTATCCCAACACGAACTGATATTTCCTTTGCCACACAACAACTGAATTAGTTTGGGGGATCTCTTAAAACAATTCATTGGGATGGTGTTTTACACATAGTACGTTTTCTTTCTTTCACATAATGCATTTCATCTTTTTAGTTATTCAGATGCAAATTGGGGTTCATATCTTACCACAAGAAGGTTTATTATTGGTTATTGTATATTTTTGGTGGAGCTCTTGTTTCGTGGAGATGTAAGAAGTGTTGGGTCATTATCATTTAATAGGCCTTGAATTAAATTAAGCCCAAATGATTTTGACCAATTAAGCCCAATAGGGCTTTGACCATTTCAAATTACACAATATGTGTGGTGTGTGTAATTGTGTAGCTGCGCCACTTCAGAGAAAAAAAAAAGAGAGAGAAGGCTACTGTCCTTCGTGAAAAAGAATAGAGAAAAACAGAGAGTGAGAACGACAAGAAAAAAAAATGGAAGAAGGAAGAGAGAAGAAGAGGTGTTGGATCTTCATCTTCACAACCTTGCTTCTCCAATATGGTGATACCTTTCTCATAGCCTCTAATCTCTATTTTATTTGGTAAACCTAGATTGTGATCTAGAGAGTTTTATTGTGAACCAATTGATTGATGAGGGTTTTATTGCTAGCCAAGATAGGCGATGTCTTGAGGTTTTGTTCATGTTATTGGTGAACCTCTAGTGTGGATTGCTAGGGAGAATATTTGTGTACCCATTATTATTGATATAGTGGAGGTTTGTTGAGGTGACTTCTTGTTGGTCCCGGATTATCAGGGTATAACTTGGCAGCGTAAAATGTGTTAAATCGTTTCTTACGCTCTGCTGGTTACTCAGCTGACTGGGACCTTGTCAGCTGGTAAGTCAACTGGCACTATGAGTACTCAGCTGACTGGCGACTGGCTGGTCAGCTGGTAGCTCAAGACTTAGAATATCTTAGCCTTGTTTGCACAGTTATATCAGTTTTCAGATATACACCAGCACTTGAGTGCTGGGTTTCAAATCAGTATGAATATGCAGAAAGCTGATAAAGACAAAAGGATTTTTATAGTGGTTCGATCAACTGATCTACGTCCACTCTCCAGTCGTAGCACTGGAAATTCACTAAGAGTAATCAGGTACAAGAGTCCTACGATCTATCTCTAGCTGGTGAATGCCCCGTCCACCAGTTCACTAGATCAACCGCTCCCGGCCTTGATTCCTTCTTCAACTCTTATCAGCTGGTGGAGTGCGAGCACGTCACTTCAACCTCCACAACTGACTGGGTGTTCAGTTCTCCCAAGAACGTAAAGAGTAATCGGTCACAGGTGTCCTACGATCTATCTCTAGCTGGTGAATGCCCCGTCCACCAGTTCACTAGATCAACCGCTCCCGGTCCTGGTTCCCTCTTCAACTCTTCTCAGCTGGTGGAGTGCGAGCACGTCACTTCAACCTCCACAGCTGATTGGGTGTTTAGTTCTCCCAAGAACGTAGATCCTTTTGCGGCAGAATGCCCGTAATAACTCAAGTGCTGGCTGGCACAGGAGCTGCTGTGAACTTTCTCAGAAGAGAAAGAGCACCAATGAGATCAGTAACTTACAAGCTGGAAGCTTGAAGTCTCGTGTTTGAATAAATCAACACACGGAAAGCCTTAAGAAAGGCCTCGAAAGATTTGCTTGCGCGTAAGAACTTTCGGTCGGAGAATCGGAGAGTGGAGTTCCGAGACGAGTTGCAAGAGTTTGAATGTTGATGGTCCCGACGTATTTATAGACGTGGGATCTCATTCAAATCTTCTAGCCGTTTGGACACATCCGGAAAAAGTCTCTGTCCTCGCATGTCCTTCTGACGGCGGCAGGTAGGAATTTCCGGAAAGCGCCATGCTTTTGTCCACTTTATCTGACACAGATCTCTTTGTGTCAGAACGGCTCTATTTCGTCAGTACGAGGAATCGCAACTGGTGCCTTGAACTGATAGACTTTAAGGTATCCTCCCTTAAAGTCATACTTTGTCAGTTTATTCCTCAGACGAATCTTCTTTTTGTCTCTAAGACTCTGGGAGAGCGAATCTTGAATTCTGCTGGTAACATCCGACTGGTAGATCATGCTGGTGATCTTGCGCTGGCAGTCTCTGCTGGTGACTTGCGCTGGCACAATCTAAGTCTACCAATATGTCTGGATGTTAACTCTTGGAATCTCCCATGACTGGTGGCTTCACCACTGATGAACAGTGTCAGTGAGAACACCTATTCTGCTGGTAAGGTTTGCCAGCTGCCTGCTGATGAAAACCTTCCCAACTGGTGAACAGTAGCCAGTCGTTAGCTCTACTCATGCTGATGAACAGTGTCAGCATGAGTCTTTGTCAGCCGCTTGCTGGTGAGACTTCTCTCAACTGGTAAGCACATCTCATGCTGGTGAACAGTAGCCAGCATGAGTCTTGATCAGCTGCGACTTACAACTCAAAAGACCTAAACAGGACTTTACATTTGAGACTAGAGCTATTCTAGAGACAAACTGACGCTGGTAGGACTTAGGTTTTGATCCACCAAAACTATAATCTATACAATTAGCTACTGGGGAAGGGAAACTTAGCCAAATTTTCCAACACTTCTAGCTCGTGGTTTTTACCTTCATCTTGGAAGGTTTTCCACGTTAAAAATATCGGTGTCCTCTTTACTGCTTTGTGGTTATTTCCTTGCATTAGTGCTTTGGTTGATTTGGCTTGATTTGTTAATCTCATTTTGCACACAAGATTGTTGCTTTGATTGTCTTGGTTTATCTCCACATTTGTGTTTATCCCCAACAAATTGGTACCAGAGCACTGGTTGGGTTGTGGCAAGAGATTGGAGTATCTGTGTGTTTAAATGGAGGAGCAGAATTCTTTTGGGATGATGAAATTAAATTATGGGAATTATGCTATTTGGAAGAGAAAAATGTTAGACTTTCTTTATTGCAAAGATCTCTTTTGCCGGTGTTGGGCAAAGAAAAGCCAACAGATAAAAGTGATGAGGATTGAGTTATATTGCACATGAAAGCTTCCGCTATGATTAGGCAATGGGTAGATCCCAATATATTCCATCACATAGCAGAGGAAACCAAAGCAGATGTTTTATGGAAAAAGTTGGAGGCACTGTATGACAAAAATACTTTCAGAAACAAAGCACTACTCATCAGGAGACTTGTGAATTTGAAGTTCAAGGATGGGAAAAGTATGACTAAACATAAAAGGGACTTTGTGGGGTTAGTGAATCAGTTGACCGGTATGAAGCTTAAGCTTGAGGATGAGCTACAAGCACTCTTACTTCTGGGGTCTTTACCTGATAGTTGGGAATCATTGGTGGTCTCATTGAGCACTTCCGCACCTGGTGGGACTTTGACCATGGAGATGGTTAAAGATAGTTTGCTTAATGAAGATGCAAGAAGAAAAGAAAGAGGTGAATCTTCTTCTGATGTTTTAGTTTCTCAGAAGCCAGTGAGACGTGGTAGAAGTAAAGACATGTATCCACAAAGACATGGTAAACATGATGCATCCAGGGGAAAGTCTAAGAATAGAAAAGATATTAGATGTTTTCACTGCGACAAGCCGGGTTACATGAGGAATGAGTGCAGGATTTATAAAAAGGGAGCTTGCAGAAGGCAAAAGAGAGGAGAATGAAACTAATGCAGTTCGGCAGGTGGTGTTGCCGTGATTGTTTCTGATGACAGCTTTGTTAGTTTGGTGTGTCAGGATAGTGATTGGGTCATTGATTCTGGTGCATATTTCCATGTTACTCCTCATGGTGATTTCTTTAGTTCGCACTCTTCTGGTGATTTTGGTAATGTCAAGATGGGAAACAGTGATGCTTCAAAGATTGTGGGTATTGGAGAGATTTTCTTGGAGACTAATCTTGGGATGAAGTTGGTGCTGAGGGATGTGAAACATGTCCCAGATATCCGTCTTCATTTGATTTCAGCTGGTAAGCTAGATGATGATGGTTATTGCAACTACTTTGGTGAAGGTAGATGGAAGCTCACAAAAGGGTCGCTGATTGTTGCAAAAGGAAAGAAGATGAATACACTCTATGTCACACAAGCAAAGTTGTGTAAGGGAGAGACAAATGTGATTCAGAAAGTTGTCAGCATTGATCTTTGGCACAAGAGACTTGGCCATGTGAGCGAGAAGAGCCTGCAGATCCTCGCCCGGAAGCAACTCCTTCCAAGTTTGCAAGGTACACCTCTGAAAACTTGTATAGATTGTATTGCTGGAAAGACATATAGAGTTGCATTTCATACTTATCCTCCACATAGGAAATCAAATATTCTTGATTTGATTCATACTGATGTTTGTTTTATGCGAGGTAAAACTCTTGTAGGTGTTGTCTATTTTGTAACCTTTATTGATGACCACTCAAGAAAAGTTTGGACCACAACTCTAAAAACCAAAGATCAAGTTTTTGATGTCTTCAAGGAGTTTTATGTCAGAGTTGAAAGAGAAACAAGAAAGAAGCTGAAGGCAGTTAGAGCAGATAATGGTGGTGAGTACAGAGGGCCATTTGAGAGCTATTGTAGAGCTCATGGGATCAGGCTTGGGAAGACTCCAGCCAAGACACCGGAGTTGAATGGTGTTGCTGAGAGAATGAACATGACAATTCAAGAAATGATCAGATGTATGCTTTCACATGCTAAGCTTCCCAAGAGCTTTTGGGGGGAGGCTATGCGTACTGCAGTTGACTTGATCAACCTTTCTCTAGCTAATTCTCTAGATGGTGATGTTCCTAACAGATTTTGGAGTGGGAAAGATGTGTCCTATGACTATTTGAGAGTGTTTGGCTACATGTCATTTGTTCATGTTCCCAAAGATGAGAGATCCAAGCTTGATGACAAGGCCAAAGAGTGTATCTTCTTGGGTTATGGTCATGAGGAGTTCGGTTAAAGGTTGTGGGATCTAGTGAACAAGAAGATTGTGAGAAGTAGAGATGTTGTGTTTCTAGAAGATCAGTTTGGTGATTACTCTGATAAAGAAAATACTTCTAGTTCCTCTACTGAGATTCCAGTCAGATTGGATCCGACTCCTTCACTCCTAGTAGGTCATGATCACGGGGGAGACATGCAACAAGAGGGTGGTAATGGTGTTGATGAGCAGCCTCCAGTTGATGATGTTGAGCCAGTTGGAAAAGAACAACCACCACCACCAGTTGAGACAGTAGTGAGGAGATCCGCTCGAGAGCGTCAACCTTCAAAGAGATACAATGCAAGTGAGTATGTGATGCTCACAGATGGTGGAGAGTCTGAAAGCTATCAAGAAGCTATTGATCATGAAGCAAAGGATGAGTGGTTGAAAGCCATGCAAGATGAGATGCGATCCTTGCATGAGAACCGCACTTATGAGTTGGTAAAGCTACCTAATGGCAAGAAAGCACTGAAGAATAGGTGGGTTTACACATTGAAGTCTTCTGAAAATAGCTCACAACCAAGGTAAAAAGCAAGGTTGGTTGTGAAAGGATTCAATCAGAAGAAAGGTGTTAGTTTTGATGAGATCTTCTCTCCAGTTGTGAAGATGAGCTCCATTAGAGTTGTTTTTGGTTTGGCAGCTCGCTTGAATTTGGAGATAGAGCAGCTTGATGTCAAGACTGCATTCCTTCATGGGGATTTAGATGAGGAGATCTACATGGAGCAGCCCAAAGGCTTTGAAGTCAAAGAGAAAAAGATCCTAGTTTGTAAGCTCAAGAAGAGCTTGTATGGGTTGAAGCAAGCTCCAAGGCAGTGGTACAAGAAGTTCGACTCATTTATGATGGGTCAGGGGCATACCATAACATCTTCTGATCACTGTGTGTTTGTGAAGAGATATTCTGATGATGATTATATTATTCTGATGTTATATGTGGATGACATGTTCATTGTTGGTCATGATGCTAGCAGGATTGAGAAGTTAAAGCGAGATTTAGGCAAGTCTTTTGCAATGAAAGACTTGGGCCCTACGAAACAGATTCTTGGCATGAAGATAACCCGTGACACGAAGAATGGGAAACTTTGGCTATCTCAGGAGCGCTATGTTGAAGTCGTACTTGAGAGGTTCAACATGAGCAATGCTAAGGTTGTATCTACTCCACTTGCAGGTCACTTCAAACTTTCTGTTAAACAGTGTCCTACGAGCGAGAAGGACAAGGAAGAGATGAGCAAAGTTCCATATGCCTCATCAGTAGGCAGTCTGATGTATGCCATGGTTTGCACGAGGCCAGACATAACTTATGCAATTGGAGTGGTGAGCCGTTTTCTCTCTAATCCTGGAAAGGAGCATTGGGCCGCAGTTAAATGGATTCTCAGATACCTCAGAGGCACTTCTAAGGTATATTTATATTTTGGTACTGGTGAACCGAATCTGGTTAGATAGACATATTCAGATATGGCAGGTGATGTCGACTCCAGGAAGTCCACTTCGGGATTCTTGATGACTTTTGTAGGGGGAGCTGTCTCTTGGCAGTCCAAGTTGCAAAAGTGTGTTGCTCTGTCTAATACCGAAGCTGAGTATATAGCCATCACAGAAGGTTGCAAAGAAGCTCTGTGGATGAAGAAGTTCTTGGAAGAACTTGGTGTTGAGCAGGAGAAACTGATTGTCTATAGCGACAGTCAAAGTGCTATTTATCTCTCTAAGAATTCAACATTCCATTCGAGATCCAAGCATATTGATGTCAGATATCATTGGATTCGTGACGAGCTTGAGAAGAAGAAGTTGAGTTTAGAGAAGATCCACACAAGTGAGTATACATCAGATATGTTTATCAAGTCTTTAACCAAGGAGAAGTTTGAGGCTTGTATGCGAGGAGCGGGCTTGCTCGAGCCCACGAAATGAAATAACGGGGGAGAATTGTTAGGTCATTATCATTTAATGGGCCTTGAATTAAATTAAGCCCAAATAATTTTGACCATTTCAAATTACACAATATGTGTGGTGTGTGTAATTATGTAGTTGCGCCACTTCAGAGAAAAAAAACAGAGAGAAGGCTGCTGCCCTTCGTGAAAAAGAATGGGGAAAAACAGAGAGCGAGAACGACAAGAAAAAAAAACGGAAGAAGGAAGAGAGAAGAAGAGGTGTTGGATCTTCATCTTCACAACCTTGCTTCTCCAATTTGGTGATACCTTTCTCATAGCCTCTAATCTCTATTTTATTTGGTAACCTAGATTGTGATCTAGAGGGTTTTATTGTGAATCCATCAATTGATTGATGAGGGTTTTATTGCTAGCCAATATAGGTGATGTCTTGAGGTTTTGTTGATGTTATTGGTGAACCTCTAGTGTGGATTGCTAGGGAGAATATTTGTGTACCCATTATTATTGATATAGTGGAGGTTTGTTGAGGTGGCTTCTAGCCCGTGGTTTTTACCTTCATCTTGGAGGGTTTTCCACGTTAAAAATATCGATGTCCTCTTTACTGCTTTGTGGTTATTTCCTTGCATTGGTGATTTGGCTGATTTGGGTTGATTGGTTAATCTCATTTTGCACAAAAGATTGCTGCATTATGATAACTCTTATGCCATACACATTACCAAGAACCGGGCGTATCATGAAAGAACAAAGCACTTAGATATTTCAAGATCAATGCAAAGTTGGGTAACTTATTCTGTTGCATATTTCAACGGTTCTTCATATTGCCGACCTATTTGCTTAAAGTCTTGCTGGTCCTCAGTCTCGATTTCCTCTTGCCAAGATGGGGCTCGTTAATATTCACCGGCTGTCCGGCTCCATCTTGAGTGGTGTTGAGTTTCTTATTATAGTTTGTTTTCTATTTAAAGTTTGATCTCAGCCGTTGGTTTGTATGTGTAGATTAACGGCTGTGCTTTACTCTTTTTGTCGGTTTATACTTGTACTTTGAGAGATGATGAGAAATAAAATTTTCCTTCGATTTCCAGAAATTCTTCAGTGTCAAATTTAGTTGCATATTTCTTTCACTTGTGGTGATGTCCCTCTATTTATTCATTTAAGTTTCAGCCACGGCATCATATCCTCGTAGCAAAAGCCCACAAATCAAAAACAACATTTCCTTTATTTTGTGGTTGAGCCTAGGAAGATTATGCACTTAATCAACACCGTAACTAAAGAAATGAATATCAATCAAAGGGAAATAAAAATTTAAAATAATGAACGATTCTGTTTTTTATACCTATATGGAAGAGAAATTAAAAAAAAGTGATTTTATCAATAAATATGGCTTCAGATCACCTGTTCCATATTTCTGTCCCATCTTCTGTACCACCGTTGGATTATTGCCATGTGTCACAATTACTTAACTGGATAAAAAATTGACTAACGTTTGGTTAACGGCTGCCCTATTTTTTTTAGAAGAAAAATCTCTTTCGCCTTCACAAAAATCTCTTTCGAAAATCTCTTTTTCTAGAGGAGAATGGTTTCTTTTCCGGACGCCGTTGAGGAAGCTCGCTGCTGATGCTGCTCGACCGATTGAGGCAGGGCATGGGCCCCGTCGTCGCCACCACCGCCGGCGGCACTCTCTTCGTCATTATGGTTTCCCTCTTGTACAATATCACCACCATCCAGACCCGCACTGTTGAAGCCGGCGATGTTATTCCAACCGACCAGGTTCTCTTGGCCAATCAACTTCTCGAAGCATCGCTCTTGGGTAAAAGAAATCTCCCCAAGCCCTTGCATCATCTAATTTCTAAAGTTTTTGTGTAATTATGATTAGAGGAGCAATTAATTAGAGTATTAGACTGCTATTATTGAGCAATGTTTTGCGTTAGGGTTCTTTTGATTACTGAAAGAAAATTGTGGATTCATGTAATGATTTCTCATTATTGCATTACGTAGTAATTTTTTTGTGACTGTAGATTGGGATTGGGGGGAAATGTGTGATTGATTGTGCAGGTTTGGCTTTATTCTTGCCTTTGAAGTCGTGCTTTTTTCTTGTATAGACGAACATTTGAGCAATTTGTTGCTGCAGACGATTCAGTTGACCTTCCCTCTCTCTCTCTCTCATCCTTGGTTTCTAATATCATCATCCCAAAGCTTCATAACGATTTTACAGGTTCGCTTCCCTATCCTTGGTCGGATCAGGAGCTCCGTAAGGGGATTGCTTGGACAGAGGATGAGTATCGGTATGTATTCCTTCTTCTTCTTCTTCAACTTCCACATTTTTTAAAACCATCCATTATCAGAGATTTTAATTAATGTGCTTTTATATAAATTGTTGTAGGCTCTCTTCATTTTGTGCACACTAGTCATAAGAATTGGTGTGAATCTTGAACCTATGATGTTTCACATTTCTTTCATCTAGGTTGATGGATGATTGTCTTGGATTAGTCATGGTAGATGACTAATCTTGTTTTCCCATCTTCCCTTGTAGCTGTAAATGAGGCTGGCTTTGTGTTGTTTCTGCAGTTCACTAATGTTACTCATTTCAGCCAGTTTTCAGTTTTGCTTGCTGCGATTGCTTAAGCTGTCTGAATATTTTACCAGATTTTGATACAAATAGTTGTTTAAGCAACTGAAATTGGACTTAAATGCTTAATTTGCTGCTTTGTGTTTCATTTTCATTGATTGGTGTGAAAGTCACAAAGTGAGAACAAGATCTAGTTCATGGTTTATACTTTATTGCTTATTTTCCCTTCTGATTCCAGACCATCATCCTTCATTGTATGCATGTATGATTTGAGGTTTAAGTAAACAAAAAAATTAGTGTTCCAAATCTATTTATAACTTTCTCACTGAAAATTCCTATAACTGCTGCATACTAACTTTTCTCAAACAGAAGTTGCTACGAGATAATCATGCTCATCTCAATGCTAGACAAGCTTTTTAATCTGCAGCAATCTAACTTTGTATTCTTGAAATTACTTGTTATTTTGCTTCGTCTGGTTATGCTCATGCCACGCTACATTGAGTCTAGGAAGCAGTTCAACATCCCCACTTACATTGCTATATGCAAAGCTCTGTCTCTTTGCCTGCTCATTTGTAACTGAAGTGAATGGAAGATAAATATGTCACATCTCATTTCATCACTCATCACACATTAGGAAAGTCTAGTTGTAAATGTAACTCTCCTTTAACAATAAAAAGGGAGAAGAAGGCTTTCTCGGATCTACTATTCTTTTTTTATTTATGATCACTATTATTTCAAGTATTTATAATTGAAGCTAGAATGACACAGCCACATGGTGGAGGCCATATCTCATTTTCATATTCATATATTTTCTTTTTGTGAAGAAAATAATTTA